>PVIU01006646.1:0-99536 GCA_004026605.1 Ondatra zibethicus
CCTCCCTCTCTCCCCTTTACTCACCCCCACCCCACCCCTACCTCCACCCCTATCCCCACTCCCTTGCTTCCAACTTATGCCCAGCAATCTTGTTTGCTTCCAATTTCCAGGAGGATCTATATATGTTTTTCTTTGGGTTCACCTTGCTGTTTGGCTTCTCTAGGCTTGTGAGCTATAAGCTTAATGCCCTTTGTTTATCACTAGGGTCCACTAATGAGTGAGTACATACCATGATCATGTTTTTGGGTTTGGGTTATCTCACTAAGGATAGTGTTTTCTATTTCCATCCATTTACATGCAAAATTCAAGATGTCATTGTTTTTTTACCACTGAGTAGTATTCTAATGTGTATATATTCCATACTTTCTTTATCCATTGTTCCATTGAGGGGCACCTAGGTTGTTTCCAGGTTCTGGCTATTACAAATAATGCTGCTATGAACATAGTTGAACAAATGCTTTTGTAGAATGATTGGGCATCTCTTGGGTATATTCCCAAGAGTGGTATTGCTGGATCCTGAGGTAGGTTGATTCCCAATTTCCTGAGAAACCGCCACACTGATTTTCAAAGAGGTTGCATTCCCACCAGCAATGGATGAGTGTTCTCCTTTCTCCATATCCTCTCCAGCATAGGCTATCCTTGGTGTTTTTGATTTTAGCCATTCTGACAGGTGTAAGATGGTATCTCAAAGTTGTTTTGATTTGCATTTCCCTGATGGCTAAGGAAATTGAACATGACCTTAAGTACCTTTTGGCCATTTGAACTTCTTCTGTTGAGAATTCTCTGTTCAGATCATTACCCCATCTTAATTGGGTTATTTAGAATTTTAATGTCTAGTTTCTTGAGTTCTTTTTATATTTTGGAGATCAGACCTTTGTCTGATGTGGGGTTGGTGAAGATCTTCTCCCATTCAGTAGGATGCCTTTTTGTCTTAATGACTGTGTCCTTTGCTTTACAGAAGCTTCTCAGTTTCAGGAAGTCCCATTTATTCATTGTTGCTCTTATTGTCTGTGCCACTGGGGTTTTACATAGAAAGTGGTCTCCTGTGCCCATGTATTGGAGGCTACTTCCCACTTTCTCTTCTATCAGGTTCAGTGTGGTAAGATTTATATTGAGGTCTCTATTCCATTTGGACTTGAGTTTTGTGCATGGTGATAGATAAGGATCTATTTTCATTCTTCTACAGGTTGACATCCAGTTATGCCAGCACCATTTGTTAAAGATGCTTTCTTTCTTCCATTGTATAATTTTAGCTTCTTTGTCAAATATGAGGTGTTCATAGGTTTTTGGGTTAATATCCGGATCTTCGATTCGATTCCATTGGTCAACATCTCTGTTTTTATGCCAATACCAAGCTGTTTTCCATTACTGTAGCTCTCTAATAGAGTTTGAAGTCAGGGATCGTAATGCCTCCATAAGTGCTTTTATTGTATAGGATTGTTTTGGCTATCCTAAGGTTTTTTTTTGCATATGAAGTTGATTATTGTTCTCTCAAGGTCATTGAAAAATTTTATTGAGAATTTTTGTATCGATGTTCATGAGTGAGATTGGTCTGTAATTCTCTTTCTTGGTTCCGTATTTGTGTGGTTTTGGTATCAGGGTAACTGTAGCTTCATAAAAAGAGTTTGGCAATGACTCTTTGTTTCTATTATGTGAAACACATTAAGGAGTATAAGTATTATCTCTTCTTGGAAGTTCTGGTAGAACTCTGCATTAAAACTATCTAGCCCTGGGTTTTTTTTTGGTAGGGACATTTTTGATGACAGCTTCTATTTCCTCGCGACTTATAGGTCTATTTAAGTTGTTCACCTGGTCTTGATTTAATTTTGGTATATGGCACTTATCTAAAAAACTGTCCATTTCTTTTACATTTTCCAATTTTGTGGCATACAGGCTTTTGTAGTAAGACCTAATGACTATGAATTTCTTCTGAGTCTGTGGTTATGTCCCCCTTTTCATTTCTGATCTTGGTAATTTCTGTCTTCTCTCTCTTCTGTTTGATTAGTTTGGATAGGGGTTTGTCAATCTTATTGATTTTCTCAAAGAACCAGTTCTTTGTTTCATTGATTCTTTGGATTATTTTCTGTGTTTCTATTTTGTTGATTTCAGCCCTCAGTTTGGTTATTTCCAGTCTGCTACTCATCCTGGGTGAGCCTGCTTCTTTTTTTCTAGAGCTTTCAGCTGTGCTGTTAAGTCACAAATGTGAGCTTTCTCCATTTTCTTTATGTGGGCACTTAGTGCTATGAACTTTCCTCTTAGCACTGCTTTCATAGTGTTCCATAGGTTTGGGTATGTTGTGTCTTTATTTTCATTGAATTCAAGGAAGACTTTAATTTATTTCTTTATTTCTTCCTTGACCCAGGGGTGGTTCAGTAGTTGACTGTTCAGGTTCCATGGGTTTGTAGACTTTCTGGGGGTAGAATTGTTGTTGAATTCTAACTTTATTCCATGGTGATCCGATAGTACACAGGTGATTACTCCAATTTTTTTGTATTTGTGGATGTTTGCTTTGTTACCGATTATATGATCAATTTTCAAGAAGGTTCCATGAGATGCTGAGAAGAAGGTATATTCCTTTCTGTTTGGGTGGAATGGTCTATAGAAGTCTGTTAAGTCCATTTGGTTCATTACATCTGTTAGTTCTCTTATTTCTCTGTTAAGTTTCTTTCTGGTTGACCTGTCCATTGGTGAGAGAGGAGTGCTGAAATTTCCTATGAGAGTGTGGAGTTTGATGTGTGCTTTGAGATCTAGTAATGTTTCTGTTACATGTGTGGGTGCTTTTATATTAGGGGCGTAGATATTTAGGACTGAGACTTCCTTCTGATGAATTGTTCCTGTTATGAGTATAAAGTGTCCTTCTCTATCTCTTCTGATTGTTTTAGTTTCAAATCAATTTTGTTAGATATTAGTATATCCACACCCGCTTGTTTTTTAGGTCCATTTGATTGGAAAACCTTTTCCCAACCCTTTACTCTAAGGAAGTGTCTGTCTTTGAGGTTGAGGTGTGTTTCTTGTAAACAGCAGAATGTTGGATCCTGTTTTTGTATCCATTCTCTTAACCTGTGCCTTTTTATAGGTGAATCGAGTCCATTGATATTAAGTGATAATGACCAGTGGTTGTTAACTCCTGTTATTTTTTTGGTGGTAGTGTTTTTTGTGTTTCCCTTTTTTGAGTTGTGCTGTTGGAGGGTTGTCAGATCCCTGTGTTATTATGGGTGTTATTGGCTTCCTTGGTTTGTGGTTTTCCTTCTAGTACTTTCTGTAAGGCTGGGTTTGTGGCTACATATTGTTTAAATCTGTTTTTGTCCTCGAATATCTTGTTTTCTCCATCGATGGTGAATGCAAGCTTTGCTGGGTATAGTAGTCTGGGCTTGCAAATGTAGTCTCTTAGTGTCTGCAGCACATCTATCCAAGACCTTCTGGCTTTCATGGTTTCCATCGAGAAGTCAGGTGTAATTCTGATAGGTTTACCTTTATTTGTTACTTGTCCTTTTTTCTTTGCAGCTCTTAATAGTCTTTCTTTATTCTGTATGTTTTGTGTTTTGATTATTATATGGCGAAGGGATATTTTTTTTTGATCCAGTCTATTTGGTGTTCTGTATGCTTCTTGTACCTTCATAGGAATATCCTTCTTTAGGTTGGGAAAGTTTTCTATAATTTTGTTGAATGTATTTTCTGGGCCTTTGAGCTGTAATTCTTCTCCTTCTTCTACCCCTATTATTCTTAGGTTTGGTTTTATCATGGTGTCCCAGATTTCCTGGATGTTTTGTGTTAAGAATTTGTTGGATTTGCTGTTTTCTTTGATCAATGACTTTATTTCCTCTATAGTATCTTCAGCGTCTAAGATTCTTTCTTCTATCTCTTGTATTCTGTTGGTTATACTTGTCTCTGTAGTTCCTGTTCATTTACCCAGATTTTCCATCTCCAGCCTTCCCTCGGTTTGTGTTTTCTTCATTACCTCCATTTCATTTTTCAATTCTTGAACTGTTTCCATTACCTGTTTGATTGCTTTTTCTTGGTTTTCTTGTGTATCTTTGAGAGCTTTGTTCATTTCTTCTACCTTTTTGTTTGTCTTCTCCATTTCTTTAAAGGAGTTTTTCACATCCTGTTTAAGGGTCTCTATTATTTTCATTATGTTACGTTTAAAGTTGATTTCTTCTACTTCTTATGGAATAGGGTGTTCAAGTCTTCTTGTTGTGTGATCACTGGATTCTGGTGTTGTCATGATGCTTCTCATGTTGTTGGAGGAATTCTTGCATTGGCGCCTGCCCATCTCTTCCTTCAAATGCAGCCAGGAGAGTCTTGGTGTCTTGATCCAGTGTTTGCTGTGACTAACTGTGTACTTGGGGAATTTTCTTGGTCTGCCCTCTCTTAGGGCTCCTTGGCACTGGAGCCAGTTGTACTGGTATATCTAAGGACCCCAAAGATGGAAAGGATTGCCCTCTGGCTGGATTTCCTCAGCGCAGGAGCAGGATCTTTTCCTGGGCCAAGGACCTTGCAGATAATAGGGCAGGCTTGGGGGAGGCAGAGTCTTGTGGAACAAAGAAGCCCCTGCAGCCTGAGCTGGAGGTGCCCTGCACTCCCTCCGGGGATCTTCCCCACCTGATGGGCACACACTCACCCCTCTGGATGGAACTGCTCAGCACAGGAACAGGGACTCCTGGTGGGCCAAGGACCCCCGCAGAAGAAAGTGCAAACTTGGGGGGTGGGGACAGGGTCATGTGGAACAAAGAAGCCCCTGCAGCAGGAGCTGGAGGTGCCCTGCACTCTCTTCCGGGGGCCTTCTGGCCTGGTGGGCATGCACTCATCCCCCTGTTTTTACTCTTTTAGATTGATTTTGGAAATTTAAGAAAGCCCTTGGTGCTCAGTCTGACAAGTATGAGGTTTATACTATAAACAAATTAAAATGATTTATTTTCAACCAGGGATATATGATGCTATTTGGGAATGAAGCTGTATGGAAGTCCTTTTTTCTCCAAGTTTTGAATCAAATTAGAAAAAAAAAAGAGACATGACAGGATGTAAATGACAGGATGTGTATTATACCCAAAGAAAGTGGTTCAGAGAAGGTGGATGGAAGGGGAGAGGATGTGGAGAAAGCTGTTGGGGTCTCTCCTAGCACCTTCTACTCTTGGAAGAACAAGTTGCTTCTCACCATTTGTGGGAGGGTACAGAGAACAGAAAGTGCTTATTGCAAATATTTTATGAAACAGCTGGGAAAATTGTTTAGTTATCAATGTGAGGAGACTTGGTGTCATGACAAAGAGCAGGGGCCCCTGAAATCATTTTTATTGTCATCTCTCTGAGAGACTATACATTTTTTATAATTGTTAATAGATTATTGCATTAGCTAGATACATCATTGTTTTCTGTTTTTGCTTTTTTGTGAGTTTTTGTGGGGTTTTGTTTGCTTGTTTGTTTTGTTGTTGTTATTGTTGTTTGGGTTTTTGAGACAGGGTTTCATTGTGTAGCTCTGGCTGTCCTGGAGCTTGCTTTGTAGATCAGACTGACCTTGAACTCACAGAGATCCGCCTGCTTCTGCCTCCTGAGTGCTGGGATAACAGGTGTGCACCACTGCTGCCCAGCTTACATCTTTGTATTTTTAAGCACTAGAAAATATGATGGCTCTAATGAATTTTCAGTGAGATTGGAGCCAGTTTGACTTTCTTCTTCATCACTGTGTCAAGTCACCATGACTGAAGTCACTCTTTCTAGGGTAAGGCCCTTACACATTTTCCAATGTAAGACTCCATATTTGTATTATATTTCAAACTCATTACATGGCTTACATTCATAAACACAAACTTCTAAGAAAAAATATTTTTTGCTGTAAAATATTAGACTTATGTTTTTAGCGCTTTAGAGTTTAATGAAAATTAAACAAAAAGCAGATCCCTACTATGTCCCGCCTCTCCAGTTAAGAGCATACATCAATGGACTTCACTGTGGCAACTGCTAATTCAATTTTAACAAGTTGCTATGAACCTTAGCACAGAGTTTACATAGGTTTCCTCTTTACATTGTGCATTGTATGGGTTCTGACAGATATATGACATTGTAAGTCCACCATGATAGTACCTAAAATAAATTGTTTTTCTACCTTACACTTGAGTTTGGTCTACTTGTGTGTCTTTCCTCACTTCCTTCCAACCCCTGATACCCAGTAATATTCCAGTCTCTGTAATTGCATCTTTCTCTGGGTATCCTGGGATTGGATTACATAATATGTAGCCTTTTTTGTCAGTTTCAATAACTTTTTTTGACTTGGTTCTTTTCTTTACATTAAGCAGCATCATAGCATCACATCACCTAATGACTTCAGTTTGATTATTTCCAAGACTCAGATCTCATGGGAGGGAAGTTGTTCTATTTGTGTTCATTTGGTGTTTTCTGCCCTATCCCCAGCCCTGGATATGTTGTTCACTAATTTGGGTCAATGTACGCACTTCTCAGGCTCACAAAGTTGGGGGTTAATTTTTGCAAAGTGACTTTCACCATACATGCTCTGCTGGCTGATTAAACAAGTCTGTATGTGCCCTACCCAAAACATATCTGTGTGTGCCTTAACTAAAACTTGTCTGTGTGTGCCCTACCCAAAACATGTCTGTGTGTGGCAGTGCTTCTTTCTGTTTCACTATTACACTGTGTGCAGCTGAGCTATACCCTACTCACCAACTGCTCCTATGCCAAAGATTGACATACTTCAAGGTTCATGTCTTGTCTGAATGTCCTGCATGCCCTCTTCAAGCATACATGCATACACACACACATACAAACACACACAGAGCCACACACACAACCATTCTTGATCTTCTCCCCCCTCCTCCTCCCTTTATTACCTCCTTTCATCTTTCCCTCTTTTTTTTTCTTTCCAGAAATAAATTTTGAATTATTGTCAAAACAGTTAAATTTAGGCGTCTGAGGACGGACATCTCCTAATGCCACTGATCCATCATGAAGTCTATTTTTTTTATCACACTCTAGTTATCATTTCTGCAAAAGTTGAGGGGGAGTTTGAGATATTTATTTCACCCTTTGATAAACAAGCTGCCTGAACTGCTTTCCCGAACCCAGACCAGCTGAAGTGTCCAAAGAGAAACTCAGCCTTAAAGAAAGGGTTGCGATGTCTTGGTCCTGAGGCTAAGGCTTAATGCTGAGTTTTCTTTAGGGCTGGCAGAATGTCTTCAAAAGCAAAATCAGTGCAACCAAAAAAAAAAAAAATAGAATTTAGTCACAAGAGGTCCCAAAGGAATCTATCTTTTATCGAACCCATTTGCTCCTGAGAACTCAAAAAAACCTTTGGCCAAACTCTAGTTTGCTCTAAACACCATCTTTCACTAGCGTAAAAATGAAATAATGTGCTTGTTATTTATTTAGAATTATGTTTCTTCATTTGCCGTGCCCACTTCCTCTGTATTTCAACAGTGTACATCAGAGGAGTGAAGGAAAGGCGTAGTTCTCACAGGTGGGACAATTGAGACAAAAGGATCAGCTGGAGCCTGACCCCTGCCCCCTCCCCGGTGTACCCAGCTCACAGGAGCTTCCAGGACAGCAGTGGTCACCATGAGAGTCAGCAGCTGAGACTGTGATGGTGTCAGGTCGGGGGGGTCAGAGCAGCAAATTTAATGACCCAGCTGGGAAAACTTAAAAGCCTGCTATCAGCTGGGTCATAAGCAGAGGTTAATACTACAGCGCCATTTGCCACTTTCCCCAATCCACAGTGAGCTTCAAGAGCATCAGAAAGGTTCTATCCAGGGTTGGCTTAGGTCTGAGCAGGCGGCCAAGTTAAAAATGAAAATTTTGATCCCAACGAAAAGTTCAAAACTTCTCAGTGAATCCCACATGACCCTCAACCTATCCTCACCTAATAATTAAAACAAATAGATATTTCCAGTTAGTTCATATGGAAGTGGTGTTCTGGTTCTTGGGCTAGATGATTGAATGCCACTTAGCCACCAATCAATCCTTTTCAAAGTACCATGTTTGAAACAGGGGTGCATTACCTGTTCAAATTTTAAAGAATACTCCCACTGCCAGCCACTAAATATAAACACCTCAAGGGCCAATCATGCACCCTACTGTGCACTATACCTTTAATTCCATAATATATGTGGTTTTAAATTCAACATTTATTTTTAACACCTATATTTTAATGAAACATGAAACATAAAATGAAACTCCAGTCTGCCTTGTATGAGCACGAAGAAAAATCCTAATTACCTGTTTCAAAAGTGTGAAGCGCTTTCTAATTTTCCTGCAGCCAGCTTCCTTAGACAGCACTCGGTGTTAGAACTATTTATGCCAATTGTGCTATTTCATGCATAAAATTACCGCATTATTGTTGGAATAGATGCCAGAGAGATATCTAAGCAGGGCGCAATCACCTCACTTTCTGTCAAATTGGACTCCTGAACAGTATCATAAATTTTATTAGAAGGCAAGGGGCTAATGACAGCCAATCAGGGCAAATGCTGATAAAATTGCTGCATTTTACATTATAAAAACCAGATGATATTTTTGTCAGAGGGCCACCTTTTGTTTTATTAAGAATATGCCATGAAAACAATATTGTAGTCACATAAGATATTGGGAAAAGCTGCTCCCCTTGCCCAGGATGGGGTGATATGCCTCTTGGGGTACCCTGGAAAAGATGTGTCTGGCAGTCTGTGCTCATCACTGCCTGATTAATGGTGATAAGACGGAGCAAAGCAAAGTGCATCCCCCACACCTGGGCACCATAGTTCAACTGCTAGCAGCTTTATTCGCTCAGGGTCCACTCTTTGGGAAACAAATATTAATGTTCCCCTGTTCTCAAGCCCTTTATTGTGCTATAAAAAATTGTTTTCGATTAACCTGCCAATTGAATCTGGAGAGCTGAGTGGATTTCATGACTCCCTTGCTTCTTCCTGGGGGTTTGCAGCAGAGTGGCAGGTTACAAGGACAATGGAAAAGGAAAAGGAGCTTTGGGCAGAAGTCTAGCCCTTAGTGGTGGTACTAAGTTCTGTTTTACCAGGGGTGGCAATAATTTCCATGATTTGGAGATTAAAATGTGTGACTTTGGGCAAATAATTCAGTCATCTGAAATCCTAGTGTCTTTTTCTCTAAAATGGTGGTACGTGGCATGGCAGTCTCTGAGGTAAACTTCCAGCTCTGAAACCCCATACCCCTACTCAATGCACATAAACACACACATACACGCGCGTGCACGCGTGCACACACACACACACACACACACACACACACACCACACACTTAGATAAATGTGTAATCTTCCTACCTTTGTCCCTATAGCCACTATTTACCTGATCTGGTGTCAGAGGGAAACACTGTCCTTACCAGACCTAAGAGACCATGGGCTGGGTGGCCTCACCTTTTGTTATTGCTCTACTCAAGGGAGAAAACCCTATAGGGTGGCAGAGCCCTTTGTGATCAGCAACTGCTGATAATAAAATAAATTATTCACTTAAATATCCTTTCAGACTGTCAGAAAAGTAGCACAGGTATTCTGAGTTTTATCTTTGGAATGGGTCGCAAGGCTATCAGGTTAAAGGGGCAATTTGACTCTACTGCAGTAGGCCTTATGTGGTTTGTATCACACCAGATTTAAAGTTCTCAAAGGAAAGCCCCTATGTTCTACTATTCTACATATTCTTAGTGTTCAACAGTAAAAACAAAGAAGCAAACAAAAAAACTGGAGAGTAATCTTAAAACCCAGTACTTAGTGGTTATGAACGCTAGAACATGTGAAACTGTGGTCTGACTTACGACTGAACACCTCGTGAATACTACCTTCCAAAGCTAGTACCCTGATTTAAAGTGGTGCTGAGGAGAGAATCCAGAGCCTCATACATGCCTAGCATTTTCTGTTTACCACTAAACTATGTCCTCCACCTGAGACGGCTGCCGCTAAAGCGGAGAGTGCACATTAGACACAAAACAGGCGCATACTCATGTGTCTCTGGTGAAGTCTCTGCTTAACCATTACCATAAATCTACCTTAATAAATTACACATTGGTTTGCATCTTTAGCTTACCTGCCTCAAGGGTCCAGCAATGGCTGATTGTTCCATGGTGTTATAATTCTTACTTTGTTTGAAATATTCTGAGAAGTTTGGGGCTGTGTACAACCAAATGAATTTATTCATGATTAAATAATGCATTAAAGTTATGTAAATCAAGAAAAATATGTCATATACATTAACAAATTAAGTTCCATGACTAATGGACAATGATCACAATTCTCAGATAAGCTGTCATGGTTGCCATGGATTGTTTTTTTTTTGTCACTGAAGCTGATAGCCAAGGTGCTAAAGGGACAACAGTCTAGCTCTGTATCTGGGGTGACAGAAAGCAAGTGATTGTGCTTAGTCCACTAAGGGTCTCCTGTATGCCAACCTCCCTCACCTGACTTTTAGGGCTAGCAGTTTCTTGACAGGAACATCAGCTACAATCTAAAATCTGAAATCTCCAAGCTTAGAGTCTTCAGATCTTGTATCTCAGGATGTTACCTCCATCTTCTGCCTATATATTATATATCACTGCCAACAGAGAAAGCAAGGTGGTGCCCCAATCTTCCAATGAGACAGAGATTTAAACAGGAACATAGATTGAAATATATTCACAGAGAAATACTCAGAAATTAAAGAAATCACGAGTTCAGTGAGCAAGAGAGAACGCGCAATCCCCAACTGGAGTGAGAGCAATGGAAAGACAGCACATTCCCATTATGAACACACAGTTGCCCATCCTCAGAAGATTTTCTAATGACCTAGGAATTGCTCCATTAGGGTTCCTTAATTATTCCCACAGTTCTTGGCACCTTTTTACCCAGCTTAAAAACAGAGTATGAATGACTCCAAAATGCATTAACTACATTTGAAGTACCACACCGTTCAAGTGGAATACTGGTGTAATTCAAAGTAATGAACACTTAACTATGGATGTGGCAGTAGAGCGGCTGCATCTCTAAGGTCATATTGACCGTCAGATTGTCAGCTATTAATGCCTGTCTTAGAGGAAGGAGATGGTGCCAGGAGTAGTTCAGAGGGCTTAGGTCGTCTTCTAAGGACAGCTACTGTTATTGGCAGCATTTTCACAGTTTCTATGTGACCAAGCCAGGTGTGAAAGTGGAACATTTGAATATTCAAATACCCTGCAAGTGATGTGTACATACACTCACTTCTTCCTCTCAATCACTGCTTGCATCTCAGCCCTGGCTATCTCTGATACTACTTTCAAACCACAACCTCCCTAAATATATTATCCTTTATCCATATCCCAGGCTACTGTCTATTACAATGTTCTGCTCTCATTTTTAATACGCTTTTAAACAAAATAAAATTATATAATTCCCATAACTTTCTTCAACCTGATGCCTCCATATCTTCTTTAAAACCCCTCTTAATGTTCCCCACAACTCTCAGGTTTATAGCCTCTTTTCCTTTGTTATATTTTTGTTACACATATGTATATATGAGTATGCACAAATATATCTATTTATAACCTGCTAAGTCAGTTTTTGTTGTTTATGTGTATATGGTTTCAGGGCTGATCACCCTGCATTGGACAACCAGTAAAGGTGATCATCCCTGGGAGAGGCTAATTCTCCTTCCAGCTGGATTAGTTACTTACAGTTTTTGATCTGGAGATGGGGCCTCATGAAATTTTCCTTTATACATTAATATGTCCATTGATCCTGTCATTGTTCTGGTCTTGTTTATGAAGCCATTTATAGGAGAGAGTGTTTTACAGTGAACTTCTGGGTATTCTGGCCCTTTTGATATGCACCTGACATCAAAATAGAACCTGTCAGCTGCAAGGTAATCAATAAAGCCTGGGCTCTAAAGTTTAAAATCTAGATGAAAATAAGCCCATCAGATAGTTAAAATGGCAACACTGTTTAGCATGAATTACATCCACCAAGTCAGAAAACCTTGACAAATGAGTGTGTCTGACAACCACTGAGTGAAAGGTCAGGAAGGAAAGTGCAGAACGGTGGGCAGTGATGCGTGAGAACTCTCCTTCCACAGTCATGGAAGTGGGGTCCAGGCACTCACCGGGAATCAGGTACCTCACTGGCCTCCTTGTGTCCTGACTTGTTTCCTTCTCTCAGGACCCATTGCTAGTATTCTGATTATTTAAAACAATAAAAAAAGAAAGAAAAAGAAAAACAAATCTGGCCAGGTCACCCCAGTGGCTATAAAACCCACTTATACACAACTTATAGGGATTCCTATGTGTGTCACATGACTCCATATGTGCAAGAGGTGGACAGGGCATGATGCCAGATGAAGAGACATCAATCTGAACAAATGAACAGTACAAAGAAGCTTTGTGCTTCTGCTTTGGGTGGAGGTTGTGCAGATACTATTGTAAAATTTAGCCTGGGAGTATAAGTGATAAATGTTTTAACCTTTTCAAAGAACATTAATGAAGGGCATGAATTAAATAGGTGATGGGTATGTGACAATGAAGAAATACAGAAACTTCAGTTATTTCTAGAAATAAAGGAAATATACAAAGTATTTTATTAAACAGAAATGAGATGAAAATGGGTTTATGAAAGCGAAGCTGGCAATGTGGGCAGATTGTGCATGGGAGAGGGACAATAGGTGATATATTTATGTATGCCACAGCTAGCATTTCTATAAAGTTATTTTGTGATCTCATGAGGCCTCAGGCATAACAACATAACATTTGAATTCTCAATAGACTAGATGTTTCATGACTCCATACGCATGCTGATTGCATGAAACCTTGGTAATAAACTCAGGGTGAGGATATCTTAAAATCCTGATTGGTTTATAACCTTGCCATCTATTCGTGTCCATTTATTATCTTTTATATAAAATCAGACATCTCGAGTTGTCTCTGATGCTGCATCTACATGGTTGAAAGCAGTAGAGTGTGGGCCATAGGGCCCTTTTTGGAGGGAGAATATAATACAAGAGATCAGCAAAGTAATAAAAGGGTCTGAGAGTTCCATCCCTAGGAAATGAAATTCAGTTAAATACAACACCAAGATTTTTTTAATAAAGGGATTGAAGTTTGCAGCTCCTGTCCTTGAAGATTCTAGCACCAGATGAGACTTTGTAATGCAGACCTTGAGTAGGAAGGGGGAAGGATACAAAGAAAAAAGAAGAAGAGTAATAAATCTCTAAAATTTGACAAGTGACGGATCTTAGCCTGGTTACCCGGTTATGCAAAGATTTTAGTAGATTTTCCTGTCATTCACAATTCTTATTCATAAGAATTTTATCATACTTAAATGACACAAAGAATGGCCCTAGTATATTTGCTTTGCAGAACAGAACATTTTCAAGTCAAGCAATCAGCAAGTGATATTTGTAATGTTTTGTAAAGACAATATTTTATAATTGACTCCAAATCAGAGATATGGACACATGTTACAGGGAGTGGGGCCCCTTGTTCCAGCTGCCCAGGTAGCGTACAACCGAAATAATCACACAGAAACTGTATTAGTTAAAACACTGCTTAGCCATTAGCTCTAGCCTCCTATTGGCTAACTCTCACATCTTGATTTAACCCATTTCTATTAATCTGTGTTCACCACGAGGTCGTGGCTTACCAGGAAAGATTTAGCATGCCTGACATGGCATCTCCATGGCAGCTCTCTCACTCTGCTTTCACCCTCCCAGAATTCAGTTCTGTCTTCTCCACCTATCAAAGTTCTGCCCTATCAGGCCAGTTTCTTTATATTAATTAACCAATGAAAGCAACACACAAACAGAATGACCTCCTACACCAGAATACACACAATTATTTTTATGCTTCAGTATATAATAATAAGCAATGAAAAAAATAAAGCATAAGTACACTGCTCAGCTAAATGTCTGAACTATAATCATCTCCCTTTTAAATTTAGGCTTCTTTTGATTCTTCTAGTTCTCTCTCTCCCCATCTGTTTTTCTCCCCGTCTCTTTTCCTCATCTCTTTGTTCTTTGTACTATTTCCTTTTTTTATTCTGCCATCTTCCCTTCCACATGTGTACAACAGTAGGTACTTTTTCTTTGTTTCTCATAAAATTTCATCATTTTCTTTCTAGAAAAGGAAGGAAGGAAGGAAAGAAGAATGGAAGGAAGGAAGGAAAGAAGGAAGGAAGGTAAAGGAAAGGAAAGAAAATGTAAGAGGATCATGTTGCTGAGCCACTTAGCAAGTATTTCCTTTTAATCTACTTTTTAAAAGTTGTAAATAAAATCAAGACAATCAAGAAAACTTGAGGAAAAATCTAATGTGGAATAAACTAATTCAATGATCAGAAAAAGTAGAGATGTTAATGGGGTTTCTACAAAGAAAGATTATTAGTGTGGCAAAGAGATAGACAACTGGTTTTAAGTAATTAGCACAATCTTTATGAATGAAAGAAATGAAAAGTTTTAAATATGTGTGCATGTATAGTACATAAATCTAGAAGGGGATGACTTTAGAATAAGAAAGGTATTAGTAAAAGTAGTAGGAGAAGGTATTAGGGTGAACACAGACAAAGTACATAATACAATTGAAGGACAATGCCATTATGAAATCTTCAATTCACATAATGATTATAGCTAATAATTTAAAGATAACCGGCTTCCAAGCTTAGGTTTCTACTATAGGATCAGAAAGGCTTTCTGAGAGTTCTGCCTCTGCAGTACTTGACTCTTATGTCCTAAAGTCACCTATTTATCTTCTGAAGAACATTGCTTGTACAGCAACAGAATATTTTAGTGAAAAGAAAAACCAGTAACATAATGGTATACAAAGTGAGATAATGCAAGCAAGCTGTCAAGGGGCTGTAGAACACCAGCAAATAAGACACTTGCAAACACACTCAGCATTTACAAAGTTAAAGGCTTCCATATTGTTTCAGCTATGAGAATAGCAACTTTAGAATTGAATGGTCAACCTTTTAAATGGAATTATCCATTTATAGTTTCATGTTCTTCCACAAGAATTCAGATTTTATTTGCAGATTTTGTTATTGTACAAAGTTTGATCAACCAGGGTTTTTCTTAAAAGAAAGTGTTTGTCCCACGAACCCTAAGTTTCTGTTACCAGAAATGCCTACTCATTCTAAATCAATCTTTCCATATAGTTGAATAACATCTCTCTTCTAGTCTCATCCAGGAATTATTGTTCTTGTTTGAATTTCTGAGAATCTGGATTTTCCCACTGATTCTTTGCATGTTCATATATATGGGTCTGCATCCCTCACTCTTTCATTTTAGCCACATTTTTTCATTAAATCACAATTTGGCATTGCTTGCTGAGTAGATAATATTCACAGGGAAATTCACGTAGAATATGAGTAGATTCAGGGGTAGAATCTTGTGCTTATTCATGAGTGAATATTTGACTCTATATTTCCAATTGCTCAGTGCTCTATGTACTTTTCACTAATGCACCTGAACTCTACCAGGGAAATTGAAATCTCCCCATTCAGTTATACAATCCAGGTATTCTCTAGGTTTCACCTCAGGGTTTTTCCATAGTCCTCCAGGTTAGAGAGTCTTCCTAATATCGGAAGTGAGCAATTGTTTCCCTGCCTCCCCTCACGGTTACCCTGGGAATCACATCTGTTTCTCTCTTGTATTACATCTCCACGTCTAATGTTTCTTTCTTCTCTCATTTGTGTCTTCTAATTCTCATGGGCATATTAATCAATAACTTCCCAGGAAAAGCATACAAAAGAGCAGGCATTCCCTGTGAATTTTCCCTCATGTAGTGTTCGTTGTAAGTATCAGCTTACTCTTTGGTCTTCACCTTACAGATAAAACCTTTACTGCTACTACAATCTTTTGATTCATGATCATTTTTAAAATGGTCTAATTTTCCCTGAAGTCTAAAAGCTTCTTGAATCTTCTCTTAATCCCTGATATCAGCACTATTTTGTCTAAATCCGTGGACACTTGAGGGACCCATTGAATCTAAACACAGTTTGCTGGGCCTTACCTACTTTTTCAGCTTCCCCTGCTGTCTCATGAAATTCCAGTTAACCAAATTTAGATCTCCGTGACTGACTTAAGTTCTGTTTGTAGATTTTAGTTTAATAAATGCTAAGGAATTCAGCAGGTATGAGGAACCTAGCAGTCGGAAGTGCTAGTCCACACACAGGAGTGAACAGCATCAGAACTCACAGGAGAAGGTGTGCAAGGCCTCTTTCTCAATTTTTAAATGTCTTTAGAAGATAGTTCAAAGCCTGCATGAAAATAATCATAACAGATGTTAGGTAAAATCCACAACCATGGAGCATCAACTGAAATGTTTAAAATGTAAAATAAAACACATGAACATGACCCCAACCTGAGAAGAAAAGAGAATATTGGCACGTTCTTAGCCTCCAGGAATTAATGCAGTAGCAGTGAAAGACAGACTAAAATCATCTAAATATATGTGCAATAATCTCTAAAACAACCATCAAAATAACAGCAAAAAGATAACTAAAAACCATCAAAGAAAATAAAATAAACTGTATTTTTAGATTTAAAATTTAGTTAATTGGAGAGAGGTCAAATACAAGGCAAAATAAAACAGAACAGATTAAGACCAAAAAGTTAAATTCAAAAAGTTCAGAATCACATTATATGCAAATACTCTAGGTGCTTCAGATGACAATCAAAAGCCTATTGTGTCATGAAAATTTTAAAAATGTTCCAAGCATATGCTGCTTGAAAGAAGTTCATTTTAAATAAAACTGACACAAAAGTTAAAATGAAAAAATAATAATTCAAACATGATCCTGAAACTTTATGATCGCAACCAATCTCTTAACCAAGAGGCTTTTGAAAAGCACCGTTTGAACAGACTTAAGTTTTCAAGTACACACAGAACTTTCACTAAGTTACAAAATATCCAGGACATTCAAACAAGTCTTAAAAAATAATAGAAGGTTTAGAGAACACAAACTCTTTCCTGGAATTACAACGGAAGGAAATTACAACTGAATCATAAAATGGTGCCTGGAAATATCTTAAACCCACATGTTGAAAGAAGGCCACAGGGAGTCAGAAAGCATTGTGAGAAGAACAAATACAAGAACTCACTGGTGATGTGGGAGTCCCCTCTGTGTGCTGTGATTACCATTAATGAATAAAGAAACTGTCTTGGCCTGTTGATAGGGCAGAACTTAGACACTGTGGAAGTGCCGCCACCGGCAATAAACATGCTGAAACTTTGCTGGTAGCCATGACCTTAGGTGATGCACAGACTAATGGAGAAGGGTTAAATTAAGATGTAAGAGTTAGCCAATAAGATGTTATAGCTAATGGGCCAAGAAGTGATTTAATTAATACAGTTTCTGGGTGGTTATTTCTATTCTGGGCAGCCAGGACAAACAAGCGGCCTCCTTCTACACACTGGCACTCCTGGTGCCATGGGAAAGAGCCCTGAGGAAGAGTCTAGCAACCAGAGCATCTGTATGAGTGAAGAGGGGTGTCTCACATGAATCTCAAACCTCATCCTAAGAAAGCACAGAAAGAACAAATTAAAAGTCAGCTAGAACAGAAGCAACAACAAAGATCAGAGCAGAAATTAGCCAGGAAAGTGGTAGACAAATGAATGAGATATGGTGATTCCTTTTCTTCTGTGAATAGGAAAAGCATTTCACTTCTGGCCATAATTATCAGAAATACACAGGAAGTAAATACTGAAATTTTCAGAAATAAGAGAAGAAGAACTTTTATAAGATTTCTACACATACTCAAATCTGACAAAAGATAGCACAAAAAGATTAAAAAATATCACAGACCAAGGGGGATTGGAATGGTGGGATTGTACAGACAATACACATACATGGGACTATTACATCCCTATATAACATACATGTTCACATATAGTGTGTGTGTGTCAAATGTTTTTTTCCCCCATGTTTTTTTCGTCAAGAGTTTCTCTTTCTAAAAGCAAGCAGTTTCTCAGTATTTCATTCCGTGTACTGTTTGGGCCTGTCTTTTATCTTTGAAATATTATTTTATTTCTTCAGATCATAGTTGTTCTTAACTGTTCACATTTTAGAGGAAGTCATGAAAGCTTTACCTGAAATTCTAGAGTGGACATACACACTATGGAATTATGACTATTTCTTTCTGATGTTGGGTTGGGGATCCTACCATGGTTTGTCAATTTGTTTTGTTAGCTATGGTTTTATTTGCTTTTATAATGAATCCTTCTCTTCCGAAGGAAAATCACTTTCCTCTTTGGCCAACATGTTTAAAAGACAACACTTCCAACCTATGATTATAGTGGAAGGATAATTGTCATGGTGTCAATATTTTAGATATGTAGGAAGGAAAACATAGGGATACACATTTCAGGAATATTTTGCAAAGCAGGCCATGGAATGGAGAAAGTAGCTTTTTCTTTTCTTTTGACTTTATTTTTGTTAGATTAGTATAATTATGACATTTCTCTCTCCAAATCTTCCCATATATCCTTCCCTGTTCCCCTTCAAATTCATGGTCTATTATTAGATTCATTGTTATTGTCACATATATATGTATATAGTTATACATTCTACAATATAACCTGCTAATTTCATATAATGTTACTTGTGTGTATTTTATCAGCACTGACCATTAGGCACTGCACAACCAATTGGTGTGTGATTATCTCTGAAGAAGAACACTTCGCCCATTCCATCATGTCTCCTAGCAACATCAAAGTGTAGGTTTTAATATTAAGGAAGTTTGATGTTGCTCAATATCTTATTTCAGAAATTTGTCACTAACATTAAAAATATGGGGAAATTTTTACCTTAATATCTCTTATGTCGATGTTTCCAAACCATCACTTCAGGGATTCAGACCCTAAGTCCAGAGACAATATGCTAGAAACACTTGCGCTCTTCTTTTGGGTTCCCATTGGAAGCCACAGCACTTTTTAAGAATATCCCACATGACTTTAGAGTGGATTGTTTAGAAAAAAAGACAAAGAGAAAATTAGATTAATATGGAACATGATCAAACTGAAACTACGTTTCTGATGTCAAGACAGGAAAATAGCATGGCTTAAATATTAGTTCTGAAGAAAAATTTTAAAGGTTACTGAAAATGCGTTTTAAAGGTTGACAGCCTCATTAGAATAAATGGATGCACTCCCCAAATGATGACTTTGAAAGACAGCTCTCACTGGGGTGTATAAATTTAGGGGAGTCTGCATGGATAGATATAATTAGGAAGTCTAATTTATTTCTTTACTTCCTCACCTTGGACTAGTACACCAGGTGGGGTCATGGACATTGCTGCATTACTAACTTGCGAAAACCTATTAATGCTGTCTGCCTCCTGAGACCCTGGGCTGAAGACTGTGGAAGACAAGAAGGCTACAGCTTTGACAAATACCCTCAGGGTCTGCAAAATGGCAGAGCTGGGAGGTGTGTGCCAAATCGTGTTTGGCTTTGGCCCCATAACTTGTGAGTCTGTCAAAGACTCATCACGTCAATTGGTGGAAAATGGATTACTGTCATTCTTCAAGGCATGCCACATCATTCCCCATTGATTGGCATGCCAAATCCTTCACAAAGTAATGAGTCAGGGACGATTCGAATCATCATCCAACTGTCAGCTTGATTGCATAGCCTTCTATCAATGGGATTTAGCTGGTGTGGCATCCAAAATGTAATGAAACACATTACTTTACTTGAGAAGTTGACAGGAAGACAGGGATGCTGGACCCAGGAGGCCGAGACATACAGGAAAAAAAAAACTAATAAAAATCGGGAGAGAGAATTGATAGATGATATAAAAACACTTTTTTTTCTTGCCTCACAGGAGAAGCTGTGGCTAAAGGGAATTGCACTTCTCTTCAAAGAGACTTTGGACAGAAATGGACATGCAGGAATTTGTCTAGTTTGCTCTTTAACAAAGAAAGAAACTGAAGTAAAAAGGGTCAAAATGTTAGTTAATATGAAAGCAATGTGAAGACAACACCACACACACATGTTCTTTGGGGGGAAAGGGCAGTTTTCTGCCTCGCTTCTTCCACTTGCTAGCTGTGTCAACAGACAAGACCTTCAATCTGACTTCATGCGCCTAATGGAGATAATCATGAAACATACATCATATAAGATCAATATCCACATAAGTGTGCAGACAGAACATCACCTATGTCACAGATATATTGTGTGTCCTTTGGATCTGTGTCGGGGTGTATGGGAACAAGTCTACATATAAAATGACTATAACCGTATCAGTGTTTCTTAATAAAAAGCAACACTTTCAGGACAGTGCTTCAATGCTGTCTCCTGGATTAGTTTGCATTTGGCATTTATATAAACATAGAATGCCTGATGCAAAGACTCAGAATTTCTTATTTTTTCATTTACTTTAGTGATTGCAACATTTCTTTGCAAAATAATATTCCTCACACATTCTTGTAATCAGCAAATTACTTTAGTTAATGCAAATAAAGTGAACACATGGCTCTTGCAATAGTCTTGTAGCCTGTAAAAGGTTAGAATCTGTTATGAATCCTAAGCCACAAGCCTGAAGTTTTGCTCTATGGCAATGTGGAATGTATCCACTGCAGGGAACATGTCCTCAGCAGTTGAATCACAACATCTATATTCTGTTGTCTCTTGCTCTTCCATCCCTTGTGGGATCAGGCAAGAGACTGGCCTTGAACAAAACATCTTCCAATAGAAAAGTAGAGTGCAGTTTGGACTCAAGTTCTCCAATATTATTTATTAAATGTGCATTAAGCCGGTCGGTGGTGGCACACACCTTTAATCTCAGCTTTTGGGAGGCAGAGGCAGGCAGATCTCTGAGTTCGAGGCTAGCCTGGTGTAGAAGAACTAGTTCCAGGACAGGCTCCAGAGCTGGCCAAGATCAAAAACACTGATGACAACTTATGCTGGAGAGGTTGTGGGGAAAAGGGAACATTTCTGCATTGCTGGTAGGAATGCAAGCTGGTACAACCCCTATGGATGTCAGTGTGGCGATTTCTCAGAAAATTAGGAAACAACCTTCCTCAAGACCCAGTAATACCACTTTTGGGTATATATCCAAAGGATGCTCAATCGTGCCACAGGACATGTGCAACTATGTTCATAGCAGCTTTGTTTGTCATAGCCAGAAACTGGAAACAACCTAAATGCCCCTCAATTGGAGAATGGATAAAAAAAAAAGTGGTACATTTACACAATGGAATACTACACAGCAGAAAAAAATAATGACAGCTTGAATTTTGCAGGAAAATGGGTGGAACTAGAAAGCATTATTTTTGAGTGAGGTAACCCAGACACAGAAAGAAAATTATCACATGTACTCACTCATAGGTGGTTTTTAAACATAAAGCAATGAAAACCAGCCTACAAACCACAATCCCAGAGAACTTAGACAACAATACAGACACTAAGAGAGACTTATATAGATCTAATCTACATGGGAAGTAGAAAGTATAAAAAGACAAGATCCTCTGAGTAAATTGGGAGCATAGGGACCTTGGGGGAGGGCTGAAGGAGCGAGGGGAGAGGCAGGGAGGGGAGCAGAGAAAAATGTAGAGCTCAATAAATATCATTAAAAAAAAACCCAAAAAAAAGTGCACTAAGTTAGGGGTTGAAGAAATGGCTCAGTGGTTACAGGTACTCGCTCTTCTTTCAGAGGACCCAGGTTTTATTTCCAGCACCCACATAGTGGCTCACAATTGTCTACACCACCATTTCCAGGGAAACCCAGGACGTCCCCTGTCTTTTGTGGGCACCAGTCACATATGTGAGCAAAGACATATGTGTAGACAAAACATATTAAGCTGTATGTTTGTGTATTATTTTTGAGTTTGGAAAATTTTCCGTACTAAGGGTAGAGAGTGTTATAGTATTAGCTGAAAGGACTACTTAAACACCTTCTAAATTGGTTGTGACATTAGTTGGCTGTGTGCCTAAACTAAAAACACCATACATGTTTTAGAGCCAGTCATCAGAAGAGAGTTGGGGATGCAGATCTAAGTGAACTCCTTAGGCATCGCTCCATATGGGAACTTCCTTCATACCTCTACAGGGTCTTTAGATGTGGACTTTATGCAAAGTGCTAAAAGTCATGTCTTTATAGTAGCCTTGAAAATTCAAGATATGCATCCAAAGAATTCAACCAAAGAAGTTGACAAAATCTTATACACTGTGCCTTATTTACCTCAAATATTTACTAGTATACTTAAGACCATCAGACATTCCATGGAAGAGGCTGGTTTACCTTTGCTCTGTCCTTTATCTGCACAACAACAATGATATCAGAAGTTCTTCTATGTATAGGTAAAGCCCACCATAGCACCTGGAACAGGTCTGACATAAAGAAGGCTCAAGAAGTTCTTATGTAAGATTATTATGGAGTGAATAATTTAATGTACTAATAGTTAATGAGAGAAGCTGATTATACTGTGTTAGGCAGTGGGCAAGGAGCACAAAACAATGAATTTGATCCATGTACTGGCCTCTAAGGAACTGGGAGATTATTGAACAAGGCAGAAACATTTGTTAGGGATTAAATATCAAGCGCACTATATTTGGTACTGAACTGAACTGAGTTCAACTTTTGACATTACTACTTACTGTTGAGAGGATTTAATTTAGCATGTCATCATTCCAATCTATGTCTTCTAACATACATAATGAGCATCCACTGTTCATTATTCCTAAGCACATTATTTATGCAGTATACACAAAGGAATACAGAAATATCCGGGCTCAGGATCCCTAGAACCAAACAAGACCTGAACACCGTCATCACTCAAATATTTGTTGAGTGGATTAATTATGACATAGGTTACTGTATATTTATATTTTTAATAGGCATGGTCCCTGACATGGAGTAGCTGCCTAACAAATATTGCTGGAGAAATCAGAGAATGATTCAGAGAAACATTTTCTAAGTATGGCACACATAACACCCTTATTTTCATGTGCTTATTTTAGCCACTCACAGGAAACATTGTGAATACAGCACTTTTGTGTTGGCATGGCCAGACTAGACAGTGACTGTGCTCATTGTGATGCTCTTCTGCCTGTCCGCAAGTAGAGTAGGACCCTCCAAGTAGAGGTTTTATGTGTTCTGCATCTGCAGGGTAACAGGAGAGGAACAAGCCTCCTGTTTGGTTCCCTTTTGCTCCTCTCTGCACACTCTGCTCCAAATAGTGCCTGGCCTCTCCTTTTAGCACAGAGAACATATGAAATCAAGAGACTTTGCTATTTTGTGAGTCATCTGTCTGCCTTGGTTGAACTAGCTATACTCTGTAAAATTGTTCACAATTCAATACATTTTATTGAATTAATAATATGATAATACTAAAATGAAAAATTACTTCACATAACATGATACTTAATTCAACTCTAAGAAATAGAAATTTCAAAATTATTCAATTTCCGCAAGAGATTTTTTTCTTCAAAACTTAGGAAAGGTTACTGTGACTGACAAGAGTACTTTAGAGAACTCTCCAGAGGCACCAACCATCTATCAATCAAAAACTATCAGTTGATAGTTAAGAGCAGCTATTTAACTTCAAGCTAAATTATCTTAATTAGAGGAAATTGAAAGTGAACCTTTAAATATGTTAAATAGTAAATGTGTATTCAAGCATTTGAGATGTCTTAAGTGTGATAATAAGGTTAAGATTTTAAGTTTGCATTTTGAAAATCAGTATCTTATATCGATGGTAAAACTGGCATTGGCTAAAAAGCTTCAGAAAAATATTTATAATTAGAATGTGAAGCAGGCTCAGATTTTGAACAAGATGGTGAAGAAATTATTTTAGAGATGGATATATACTCTTCCAGATAATGTAAATTTATAATATGCTGTATGTGTGAATAAATACAGAAAATGGTGGTGTCTGTGTTTGTCTGTGTGTGCCTGTATTTATGAATGTTTCTCTGGAAAAGTATTACCAGTATACATTTCATGATCAGTGCTAAAGTGGTTAAAAGAATTTGGTCTATGTTTTTAAGTTGTTAATTTTAAATCTTGCACATTGATGACAAGCCTATGGATGTGTAAATTTTCTATGTCAATAATTAAATAAATAAACAATAGGAATAATTGTAAATGGATCAACATGGTAAGAGATGAATCTAAAATTTCAGAAAATTTAACTGTAAGATATTAACATATAAGCTCAGTAAATGGAAACTTTGAAGAACAGACACTAATCTAGATAGAAGTCAAGGAGAAAGGGCTGAAGCTATTAATTCTTTAAGATATTTGAATGAGAAAATTTTATTTAGATAATAAAATGAAACCACAATTCTGGAATAACTAGTACATAAAATACTGGAAAATAATTCCAGCCATCAGAACAATGGATATATAGCCCATGAAGATATGAACACTTAAATTGGAAGCCCAGACAGGACAAGAATTCAAAGTAGGAGACTATCATGCAAAAATGAATAAAAAAAGAAAGAAAGAAAGGAAATGTCAAGTACATGTTAATTTATAATTTATCTATTTTGCTTAGCACATACAGTTATTTGACATAAATCCTGTCAAACTTCATAACTAGACATGACAAAGCAGGAGACATAAGGTACATATGTAAAGGATGTATGGAGGGAAACTATCTAAGTCAGGATGGAACGAATTGGTGTTACATTGAAAACACACTCTTCTGTAGGAATTTCTGATGAATAAGTTTCTAGCAGCAGTTACTGGACTTTACAGTGTGTTTTCAAACTATCCAAGAGGATATGTGAGACTGGCCTCATAGGGGGAAACGAAGCTGAATTTGACAGTGTAGATATTGGAGAGTCCGTTAGGAAGCAGTTAGGTGTGTGGAAAGGTCAACATCAAAGCCGCAACTGAGTTCTCACAGGTAGGGAAAGCTTTGGAGAGTTTGTTGCCCAAATTACACCACTAGAAGGATGAAGCTTTGCTGTGACATCTAGTTTCTTTCTAGCAGCAAAACTTCACCCTTTTTATTGCTGAAGAAAATTCCATCAGGTATAATAAGCCCCATTTTTTCATATTTATTTTCTTGTTATAAAACATGAAGATTGATCCCACGATAAAGTCAGTCTCGGAAGTACAAATATCACCTTCATTCTCATTTGTGTGTGCCTGTTTTGGGATTATATAAAATCATATGCAAACAGATAACATGATAGTAGAGAAGACATTGCCTAAGGCACAAAGTGGACTAATGGGAAGGTGGAAAGGAAGAGAGGGGAGCTTAGTGTGTTAGGGCTAGATGAACTCAAAGCATGCTGCACACATGCATGAAAACGGCCTTATGCAACCATGCATGGTAATAAATAACAGTGTTTCTTTTGCTCCTTCTGTAATACAACCTCTACTCTGTTTCATAGAGTCATTTCTGGTTACCACAACTATTAACGATTCTTAATCCAAGGTAGTAAATGTTTGGGAGCCCAAGACTTTACAACCAGACTTATGTGTATTCCATCTGATATCCACCTTTGATTTCCTGGCCCAATTTAAAGTAAGATTAAAGTAAAGTGTGACACAGTTTGCCAGTGGTGCGGGTTTGAAGTCTGGAGAAGAAAACATCTCCCATTTTCTCTTGAGATTGCCATGTTAAAAACTCTCAACTGGAATTTAAGATTTTTATAGTTGTAGAATAAAATTTACCTGGGAAAGGGATTCAGCCCTCACCAGCACAAGCACAATGAAAACTTGGTAATTTCCCAGACCTTCCTATGTGATATTCAGTATGGAGTTCCTTTAAAGTAGTGGTTTTCAACCTTCCTAATGCTGCTACCCTTTAATACAGTTCCTCACATTGTGGTGACCACCCCCAACCATTAAAATCATTTTCATTGCTACTTAACTGTAATTTCACTACTGTTACAAATTGAAAATATCCATGTTTTCCCAAGGTCTTAGGTGACCCCAGTAAAGTGGCATTAGACCCCCAAAGGGGTTGCTACCAAAGATGGAGAACTACTGCATTAGACCACTCCTATCAAAGAAATTGTCATAGATGGAAGGTCTTATTGCACAAGCACAAGTTAAGAACATTAAGAAATCCCAGGCTCCAGTGTGCCCAGCACAAGGCAAAACTGAACCACCAAGCCGGAAGGGTCAGGAAAGACTGAACTTCCTAAGCAACTCTCAACTTCATCCTATTTGCACAGGGCCTCTAAGTCTTCAGGGTCTTCACAATGTGTAATGGACCAGGGCAGACTGGCTCTCTAGAAAATATGAAATTCTCCTCGCAACCTGCCTTTGAAACATTTGTCAAAGTTCTTCAGGTGACAGGGAAATAGACTGGTACCTCATTTCCATTAAAGTATTATGAGCAACAACAGAGTCATAAAGCACACCTTGAGAGCAGATTCACTGTGTGGAAGTTGTACTTTGTATGAGCTTTATTTTAAAATGAAGGTGGGAGGTAGGTACAATCCACACTGTGCACAGATGCTGCACTTGTCCCTAGCACTGATCCAAGTTTCAAATTTGCAGAATATCAAAGTCTCGTGTTCAAAGTCACTTCATTTGTCCACAATTCACACACACACACAAAAGAAAGCCACATTCCTTTACCTGACAGATGAGAAGCACATGGCTGTATTTTTCTTAACTAAGGGCCTCACACATTGGCAATTTTCTCAACCCAGATGTAAACACCACTGCCGTGTCCGAATCATAATAAATTTTGTTTACCCTAGTTAGACACTGGCTTTGCTTACATTTCAGTTAAAATGGCTGAAGATTTATCCTCCTGTCAGAGCCACTGGAAAATTGAGAGTCTCATGCAAGTTGTAAGCTTTCTGCTTAATCTCCCGGAAACTTTTTCAATTTTCCTTTTAGTAACATCACGAGGCTGGTGCTGTGCCTCATGGAGGAGGGGCGTTCTTCAGCACTCACCCTTTCTACTTAGCTGGCTAGCCTCACATAAATGAAACCATCAAACACATTAGCAGAAACTTCTACTCCAGGCTGTCACCATGTGGTAAAATTGATCACAAATTGCTGATAATGAATGAGGAAAGTCACCAGTTGTATTGTACTTGATCACATTCTCACAAGAGGAATATATTACTGAATATGGCAAGATTACTCATGCATAAGAATTTAGAAGTGATTCCCCAGCAACCCACATTTAGAAGGAAAGGAGAATTCTGCTGAGGAAGTAGGATCCGAGTCCTGCATAAAAATTATTTTAAACTGCTTATCGGATTATGGTTAAGAGCTTAATGCATACTTGAATAATTCTCCACTATTTTCTGGGCTGAATGTATGTTAATCACACATTATTTCTAGATAGTGTCCTGATCACTGTCATCAGCTACCTTCCCTGATTGATAGGACCGTGATCCTAATGAAGTTCATACAATTAGGCCAATGCATGATTCAGTCCTTGCCAGGAGAAATGAGGAAGTAAAGCGTACTCCTCTTTGAGACTTATATCTCCTTGAACGATTTTTATTGTTTTCCTTAACTTACCAGTTCCTCTTTCCCTCTGTCCTCTCCTACAGTGCCTTTTAAGGCCTATTGAAAACTGTACTTCATTTAAACAAGGGCCATCAAGACTTGGAATATCATGTGACCAGAACCGGAGTACTGTATGCATCTTAGGAAGAAAATGTGACTAAAATGTGACTGAGATGTTAGCATTTGCACATCTTCTAGTTAGCTCTCTGGGAATATGGAGCTAAAGTGTTCTCTCCTAATGGAGACTGTATCCTTGCCCACTTGCAAGCAAGCCAAGTAATAGCAACTGAGGAAAATGAAGATTCTGGGGAAAGAGACTGAGTTTGATTACAGGAAGGTAAAGTTGAGATTTTTAAAGTAAGGATTTTCCAGACTCTGGTGGGCAGCCAGGATCGGGAAGAACAGAAGTAGGACATAGTTTGTGGATTGGCTGTTTTATTCTGATCTGAAGATTTTATTATCTAAAGATATTTGGACCAATGTCTTCTGTTGTGTTCAAGCTAAGGGAGTAATGTGTCTTCGGCTAAGAAGGCAATGCTGAAAGTATGACTTGAAAAACTTTTATTTTGTGGTTTTTCACACTCAGGCCCACAGTTGTCCCTAAGGCTGTTTTGAAGAATTTGTTTTGCTGGGAAACCCTGTTGCAATAGGCAAGGTATATTTAAACCTCAGGGTTCAAATGGAGTCACTAGTGCCTCAAATGTACCTGGAAGAGATAACAAGAAAAAGCTTGTCTTTTTATTCTATCAACTATCTATCTATCTATCTATCTATCTATCTATCTGTCTGTCTGTCTGTCTATCTGTTTGTCTGTCTGTCTTTCTATGTGTACAGGTTCACAGACTCCATGGTACATGGTGCACCTGTGCCTGTGGGTCAGTTTTTTCTTTCCACCGTGTGGATTCTGGAGGATGAACTCAGGTCATATCCTTTGGCTGCTGAACCATCATATCAGCCAAGAAGCCTATTCGTACTCATGGTTATAAACACCTGTTGTCTAATACTTATCCATATAACTAATTATAGATCATACCCATCTTCTGTCAACTCTTCTCAGCAAATGTGACTGTCCTTGACAGTCTTTAGTTGCTGTTCAAGTTTTTGTCATAAAATGGGTAGACATTAAAAAATCACGAAAGTTCCTCCTTTTATAAATTTTATGCCTGTGAATCCCTGGCATAGTTTTACCAATATTTGCATTTTTTATAGAAAAACCACCACAAAAACCCAAGTGCTTCTATAACTCTGAATATGGTTTTTCAACTAAAAGTTTTCCCCTGGACACACAACTCTAGACAAGATCCTCACAAATAATCATGGAATACATCCTTCTTAAGTGAAGAGCTGTGCCCAGTACAGCACGGAATTCATAACTTGAATGTTTGTGAGACCTTAAAACATATCCTCCCAAACATAGAAAATAATCTATTTCAAGTGACAAACCCCTTTTTTTATTTAAGGAAAGTAAATGTAACATTTATGTTCATCTAATTCTTTAGGGGTAGTTTTAAAAAATGATTCATTGTATTCCATTGGGCTGACTCCTTGTAATTCATTATAAATGTGTTTTGGACAGTGATGCATGAAAATGCTTTAACCCCAACTATTTAATCATCACACCAGTGTGCTTACAACAATAGGATATTCAAAGCAGGAGGACAGAAAACAAATGCCACGCGATGCGTTTTTTTCACTGCTTGAGCTCTAGCCTTCAGTAAGAGCTGACAAATATTGGCATGATATGTCACTAAGAAGCGAAAGATCATGTTCTGACCTTCAACAATCCCCACAATATGTACATTATGTTGATGTGCCCTTTGTTTTTTCTATGTTGATGTGCCCTTTGGTTTTTCAATCTTGGTTTGCTTTGGCGGCCTCTGCTATTTCAGGATGAGCGAGATCATTCCACCAAGGTTCCAATGCCATCATTTTAGCCAAGAAATTAACTAAAGGTGAAGATTCCTTCTTCCACTATTTATTCCAGTCTGTTTTATCTGGGAGTCAGAACACACTGAAAGTTGGAGGTGAGGAATAAGTAAGATCTTTCTATAGTACCACAGAAGCCAAATGATTTCACTAGAGCAGGTGCATGCTTTCAATACAGAATTTGGGTTCTAAGATGAATCTTGGAAGGATTCATCTGAGAGGATCATCACTTTTTCCTTCTTTGAAACAGGAAGTCACCCATGTGTCAAAATGTGAATGGCAACTGGGTTCCTCTTCTACTCTTCCTAAGTCAGGGAGGTGTGTCTCATCTCCTCTAATAGCTTCCTCCTCTTCTCTTTCTTCAAACTCCTTGAATTCTTAAAATCATCATTGTCTAGTTTGTAATTTAATTGTATTTTCCTAGTGTTCTGGTTGGTTTTGTTTCCACATTGATCAGGCAGGCACATTAAGACTAATGACTACCTATCTTCGTTCTTAACACAAGTTGTAACTCATGCTACCCCCTTAGAAATATTTTTAAGTTTATTATTTAATAACAGATTGTATTTAAAAGCAGTTGTATAAAAATAAATCATAACTATTGTTCAATACCAGCTTTCTTTTAAAATTTCTGTCATATTTATTGTACATTCTGATTTCTCAAAGAAATTGTATATGTGACCTCAAGGCTCATCATTATAATTACCCTTGAGGATAAACAAGGCTGTATTTTGTGTATGTGACCATCTGCTCCAGCTTAGAATGAGAAATAGACCCTAAAACTAAATCCTCATTAGAAATGATGTCCTCCATTCAAAATAAAACTGGCATAATTTGTCATTCATTTAGAAAAGGATAAAGCTTTTGCCTCTCACGGCTAACAACAACACTAGAATTGTGTAATCAAAGTGCAAAGGGAAACCAAGGTCCATTTAGCTGGCAGATCATTAAGAGTTCTCCTGTGTTAGTAAAGTGGCAAAAACAGAGGTTTACATAGGATAAACGAGGAACTACTGAAACAGCCTGTAAAGGAATTGCTTTCAGTTCTGCTCACTTCCAACTGGGAATTGGAGGGCTTATCTGTAAATATTCTTCTACCTTCGTACATATAGTTGACCATTTTCTAGATCTGATAATTAAGAGTATCTTCTAAGCCCAGTGCCATGCCATATTCCTATAAATCCCAAATACTCAGAAGTCAGAATCAGGACTGAAACTCCAAGTAAGACTATGTCTCGAAAATTTAAAAAGACCTCAATATTAAATTGCTTGCTTGAAATGCATATGGTGCTACCCCTTAATTCCCAAATCTCCAGCAAAAGAAAATGTAGGGGAGACCAAAAGAGTGACTTTATCATTTTAATGTATGTATATGTGACCTCTTTGTTGTTTGGGCCAACCTTAGCAAAACTCTTTTTCAGACTATCCTTTATTTCCAATAGTTGGATTTCAAGCTTTGTGGTTAAGTAGGTTTGATGTTTATCTTTGTGTGTGTGTTCTTTTTTATTATTAAATTTTTAAAATTTATCTTACATACCAACCACAGTTTTCCCTCTCTCTTCTCCTCCCATTTCTTCCCCCCACATCCTTTCTCCATACCTCCATTTGCTCCTCAGAAAGGGCAAAGCCTCCTGTATGAGTTAACAAACCATTCAAGTAGAGACAGGACCAAGTTCCTCTCTCTGCATCAAGACTGAGCAAGGTGTCCCACCATAGGGAATAGGTTTCAAAAACCCAGTTCATGCACCAGGGACAGATCCTGATCCCATTGCTAGGGGTCCCATAAACAGAACAAACTACACAACTGTCACCCACATACAGAGAGCCTAGCTAGGTCAGTCCCATGCAGGCTCCCTAGCTGTTGGTTCAGAGTCCATGAGCTCCCATGAGCTTGTGTCAGCTGTCTCTGTGGATATCCCTGTCATGATCTTGACCCTCCACTTTGCTTGAGCCCCCTCCAACACACACATACCTTTTTCATATAATCCTTCTTCAGCTGGACTTCCGGAGTTCATTCCAATGCTTAGCTGTGAATCTCTGCATCTGCTTCCTTAATGCTTATCTTAATGTGGACTTTGAGGCAGTTACAATGCCATTGTAAGTCAAAGAACATGTACAATTGCACAGACATTTAAAGTGACAGCTTTCGAGATCAGTTCCTCTTTCTGTTTGCCTATCAGTTAATTGTTTGACCCATCTATGTATGGCTACTTAAAGAGTTTGCTCACTGGCAATTTTATTTGTTTAATAAGTCAAAATTTGTTTCCTATAGACATTTTTCCAGTTCAGTCTAGTGCTACTAAAAAGGAAAAGTAAGTTGCTATTACTTATTGAAGTTGAGAGTGTCTCAGTTAGTTAACGTGTCATTAAGAAAATATGCACTGTTCTGGAACCTGTAGAAAACATGCATAGAAAAAAAATGTAAGAAAGTCCTCTAACAGCCAAGGACAAACCACCCTTCTGGACACAGAGTGGAGACACATAATTGTCTAGCAATCCAAACAATGTATTGCAGACAATAGAACCAGGCATTCCTTGTCTAATGGTATACTGGTAAACATTAAACAAATGATATTTTAGGATAGAAATATTTAGTTCTATATGAGCCACTAACTTTCATGTCTTACTACAACCAAGTTTAAACTAAAATATGAAATCACTGAACACAGAGCTGGGGAAAGGTAGGCACAGCATGCTTCGATAAGCCAGTTTCCAGGTATTCCAGGTGATACCAGAATCCCTGCAGAAATTAGAGTTACTGAAGAACACAAGGCCTAAGGCTACCAAGCATGGCCCACAAGTGATTCTTCCAGATTTGAAAGACCACTGATTGAAGGGTGAAGAACTGCTACATATTCAGGTCTTGAAAAAGGTTGTAGAAACAACCTTCCCTCCAGGGTTCATTGATTTAAAAAATCCTTGGGAAATAGAAATGCATGCTAGAGGAGTAGGGCGTTAGTTGGAAATCATCTCATAGAGTAAGGAAGAGCTATTCGGTACCTGAAGTGCCTTTTGCAGGTGTATTTTTCCAAAGATGTAAATAATATCTGTGTGTGTAGTAAAAAAACTAAAATAAAATTAAAAAGCAGGTTCTAAAGCTGTTTTGCTCCAAAATAATTTTGATGTTCAAAACAATGTTAGTTTTTCAAGGTGAGAATGCCTGAGAATAGTTTCACTACTCTGTAGGTCACAGGGAATTCCAGCTCTGAAGAATTACTCAGGGGGAAGAAAGTTTAAGTCTCTCTTCAGCCAAGCCAAATTAAATTTCTGCAGTTGTTGTATTCAGTACCACATTGGGAACATGAAGAATCTTCTTATTTATTTTTTTCATTTCCCACCAAATAAACGCTCTTTTGCCTGAGGAAACGTTCATTTAGATCTGTCTTCACAGCAGATTCGACGGTGGCAGCATTATCCCACAACATTTCCATTCTTTTCAGAATCCCTGAAGATAAGGCTTTCTTTTGATAATTCATGTGGCTGGATATCAAACAGCTGCCAAGATATCTACTGACATCTGCTGTTTAGCTCCTATCGGTTTGTCCCATCTGGCTTGCATTCAACAGGACTCAAATCAAGGATGAACAACATCACAAGACCTTCAAAAGAAATTTTATGTTGTTTTTAGAAGCATCAAGTTTTCTAAGTCTTTAGAGTCATACACAGGATTGTCTACTGTAGAAAACTCTCGACCTTTTCAGATTAAACTTTGCAACATGGTTCTAAGTGTTACATATTAAATTTAACTAATACTAAATTATTGTTAATGTTCAACTCTATAGACTTCTGTTTAGTATAAAAACAGTAAATGTGACATTTGATGGTAAATGACTAATATCCACAGTCATTAAAAATGTATTTATTGACTTACACTACATATATCCAGGAGAGCTTTCATCTTGAGCATGTTATATTCTTTCTTTGTCATGTTACAGGTAGCTCATAACATCTTTACTTCATGTTCATCATCTGTCTAGTTATTGAATATCTCCTGTTCCAATTCACAGCTATCATGAAAGGGAGATACCATGATAAACATGGCACTAACTATGGCACAGAACTAGTAATAAAACTTCACCATGCCTTTGTGCCCAATCACTCATACTCATCAAGGCGAGTGACTCTCCCACAAAGCTGCACTTCATGTAGTCAAGGGTCCCCTTTGGATTTAATATGTACCTGATACCAACACTTAATAGAAAACAAGATAAATAGTCTCCAGTTAAAACTCAGAGAGAAACAAGGAAGGAAAATCCTCTTGGCCAAATCACACAGCAAATTAATGTCAGAACAAAGATGAAAGTGAGACTTGACTCAACACAACCATCTCTAAAGAACTTCCCTAAACACAGTGGTACAGTATGTATGCTGTGGGACAATGATCTTGTACTTTGTAATGATTTGTCGCTTGTATTTTAATAAAACTTGTACCACTAGTCTGATGGTCCCAGAATTCTGCACAGGTCCTCTTAGAGATGGGACAAAAGGTAGTGAGCTACAGATTTTTAAAATCAAGCTAAGTGAGGGCTCTGTTTCCTAATTCTTTCCATATAAACTTCCCTTCTAGTATCCTCCAAGAATGATTTCCCTAGTTTTCCCCTAAACCCAAGGATTGTCAATGTCTTTCCTTCAACTTTCTTTTCCCAGAAATCAGTCAAACTTAGTGGGCTGCACTTCCCCCTCCTGCTCCAAAGATGTTCCACTTTTGTATTTTGATGTAGGATTCCACTCTGTATGCTTGAATACCATTGGTTGATAAAAGAACTGCTATGGGCCCATAGCATAGCTATAGGAGAACAGAGCTAGGTGTGGGGGGGAGGGGCTAAACTGAATGCTGGTAGAAAGGAGGCAGAGTTAGGGAGATACCATGTAGCCCCACAGAGACAGACGCCAGAACTTTTCCCAGTAAGCCACAGCCTTGTAGCAATACACAGATTAATAGAAATGGGTTAAATTAATACGTAAGAGTAGGCCATAAGAAGCTAGAGCTAATGAGCCAAACAGTAATTTAATTAATAGTTTCTGTGTGATTATTTTGGGAGTCTGGGAAGCCAGGAAACAAACAAGCAGCCTCCTTACTACAGTATTTGGGGCTTACAAATTCAGAATGAGGTGTCCACACTGAAACAATGACTCTGCTGAAGTGAATAGACCTAGGACGGGAAAAGAAAGAATGAGGGCCAAAAGTCATGAAGGTGCTTTAACCTCTTCTTATGTCATTATATTCTCTACTCAAAAAGCTGAGGGTCTGAATCTTCAATATATTAAACACTTTCTTTTATTAAGTTATAATTATTTTAATATTTAGATATGGACCATGAAGTCCTCCTCCAGTCTCCTTTGCTAACTCTGTGATTAGATGGAGCCTGATATCTCCTCAGGGAATATGAATGTGCTATACAAAGAAATTTCAAGTAATTTGGTCAATGCATTCAAGAATAGACTAAAGCTTTTTTTAAAAAAAAATAAAATTATCATTTAAGATTTGGACCACATAACCAGGCAAGGTTCAACAGCATGATTACAGAAAGTTTAAGGTCCCTTTTTCTTTTCCAGTTTTTTTGCCAAGACCCATCCCATTGTTGAGATCATGTCAGATTTCTATTCTATTTATTCAATAGAGACTCAAATAGAATGTCTTTAATTTCTTCCTCCATGTCCATTCCAAAAACTGAGCAAATTTATCCTAGCCCTCCATGTCTCTTTATAGAGCAATGGCATTTTTATTGAAATGAGAAATTTGCATGCCCATTTCAAAGTGCTAATTCTTGCTCAAAATAGCTTTGGCATAATAAGATGCAAGATATCTCCCCAAATCAGGAATTGCTGAATTAACACATTCAGTGTAGGGAATTCAGAGGTTGTGTCCAGTAATTTTACTACTTCTGCCAGCACCATTCCCTCTAACCACTCAAGAACAATTTCATCTTGGGTTTGAGTAGAACTTTTGTAGCTTAATAGGCGATAATTCCCTCCTGTCAGACATCTCATATTCTGAATGCCCCTTATCTGGCCCATGTCACATACAGACAAGGGAATGTAATTTTCCACCCACCTGTAGAAAGCACCTAAGTTTTATTTCCTATGCAATTCTTAGTATGCTGCCCCTAGAAAGGAATTCATTATCCACACGTGAAGTAATTATCTTCTAGCAAAGTGGAGTAGAAGCACATAAAGCTTAAGTATGACAGGGAAGGATTTGAAGGCTCACACCCCCAACCCTTGCATGCTATATGATCCCTGGAAAATTGCTTAATGTCTCAAAGATTCAGCCTTCTCATCTGTAAAGCAGAAATAATACATCTATTTTACAGAGTCCTTGTGAAGATTTGATGAAACAACATGCCCGACGGTCCTGGCACCCAGTGGGTGTTGGGTAATTACTATTATTATTCAAGCATCTAAATAACAATCAGCACTCTGCTATTAATGTTTTACTGTATCCATCACTTCTACCTGAATGATTCCTGTGTGACTTCAAGGCTTTTATCTCCAATCAAGCACTCCCTCTCAAATGTCTTATAATTATCTCAATTTAATCCATGTCATGCAAAACATCATCAGATAGAGAAGGAAAAAAAAATTTCTGAAACTCACAAAGACGTGCCCACTCCTCGTTTGTCTTGTTTTTTGCTTTAAATAATAAAGAATGTGTGAAATAAGATGAAAAGTTCTGCATTCTCACCTTCCTCTGTCTCCTGGTGTTTTCTTTGGTGTCTTTTTTTCATGATTTCAGTGTATGCACTACATCAGTAAACTCTAATGCTTGCCCTTGGCATGCCTCCTGTGTCTGTTGTCGGTATCCCCATATACTACTTTCACTTTAGGACACTGTTTTCATTTCAACATTTTGCAGATACACATGTTTTCTCAATTTTCTTCTCACAAAATATCCTCCTGTGTAGTTCAAACATTTGTTTCACTTTATTTGTTTTATTTTTATAATGTAGTGTTTCACCTACATGGATGTCTATGCACCACATGTGTTCCTAATGCAGTGTCAGAAGAGAGTGTCTGACCTCCTGAAACTGGGGTTACCAGTGTTTGTGAGCTACCTTGGAGGTGCTCAGACTCAAACCCAGGCCCTTTGTAAGAGCATCCAGTTCAAGCTAGCTCTCCAGTCCCTCCAGTGTAGGTTCTATTGTTGCCTCAATAAGTAAGCAAAACAATCAGCTTGGGTTGCAAAACTCTGAAATCTTCCCTGCTTCTCTTTTTCACCTCAATCAATATTATACCACATAAGTGATCATTTTACATAAAATAGGCTTGTCTTTCTGATTTGTTTATGATTATCCCTCCTGTAAAGAACATACTTTACCCTGTGCCTTGCCTGGCCAAATAGTAGAGCTGGTCCTGGTAGTGTCGGTGCCAGTGAGCCTGCCAGAGGGCACGAGAGCAGAACTGGCACAACCCCTTCCTGTCTGCCGCAATGGATGAGCGAGCCTGGGCAGGACTGGAGAGCTTGCTCTGGCGGTGATGATGAGGGAAAGCTAGCAAGCTGACCATACCAGCTACCACCCAGACCCAGAACCAGGGCTATGAGCTGACCTACCCCAACATCCACCCTATCTATGTGAAGCTAGAGCATGTGAAGGAGCCAGACCCACAGATCAACAACAGGATCTCCATGACACAAGGCAACAACAGAATATATAAAATGGGTCCCAGTGAGGGCCCAGTATGAAGGAGGTAGCAGAAGCCAGAGGTCTCCACCAGACTAATGACTCATTGCAGTGAACACTTACAAGTAAAGATGTGTGGACTACAGGGTTTACTGTATGACTCATTATGTCACACTACAGCTTCGATGCCAAGACATTTTTTGTTTAATTGCTTGTTCCTTTTTCTTTTAAATTTTATTTTATTTGGAGGGATTGCAAGGGAAGAGGGTATATATGAAGGGACAGGAAAGCAAATGGGATCGGGATCCAAGATGTGAAATTCACAAAGAATCAATTAAAATGTTAAAGATGCTGATTCTAACCTCCACCCCAATTCACATCGATATTCTAAACCATAGCGCCTCTGAGCAAACCCATATTTAGAGATAAGTTCTTTACAGATGAAACTGAGTTTAAGTAAAGAAATTAGGATGGGCTCTAATCCAGGAGAACAGGTAATTTACCCAAAAAGAAGGTTAGGGAGATATTGGCACAGGAGTCCTCCTATAAACTCATGAACACCAAAATCCCAGAGATATTAGGATATCAGACAAAGAATTGGAAAGTAGGGAGATATTTTACTTCTTCCTTCCTCTCCTTCCTTCTTCCCCTCTTTTTTCGTTCCTTTTTCCTTTCTTCCCTGTTCCCTTCCTTTGTTCTTTCCTCCCTCCCTCCCTTCCTTCCTCCCTCCCTCCCTCCCTTCCTTCCTTCCCTCTTCCTTTCCTTCATTCTTTCCTTCCTCTTTTGCTTTCAAGCTGGCTGGAACTTGCAGCAATCCTTCTGTGTCAGTCCCATAAGTGCTGTTGAAAAGTCTGAGCCACCATGCCTGGCTTCACACCCTTCAGAGAAAACTGCCACTCTCAAGAACTTCGTCTTTCACTTTTAATCACCAGAACTTGGAGAAAACTGATTTCTATTGTATAAGATACTTAGTCAGCAACACCTCCTTATAGTGGCCCTCACAAATCATTCCATCCTGAAAGTCTACCACCACACAGGTGCCACCCCGAGAAAGTCTTTGCTGACCACACTGGCTAATCTTGGATTCCCATCTGTGGTTGTACAGTCTCTATTGACTGTCTACCATTTTGGAACTCATTCTGTGAGTCTTCTGCATTTAATTTCTAGGTCTAAATATTTTTCCTGGTCTCAAAACATTGCAAAAGTCAATCCTACTTTGAGCATCTTTTTGTCCCTGTTACTGGATACTGGGGTTTCTTGTGTTTAATGGCCTACATGGGTTTAAAAATGGATGCCTTCTGAAAGTCTTCTGATTGTTGTTAAAGTGGTAGGCACAGCAGATACCACATCTACTTCTCTTTCTCCACGTTTTAGTCAAGAAAGCATGCACTGACCTTCAATGAATAGCTATGGCCCAGAACCACCAAATGTGAAGGAAAATGGCCAGCATGTTCAGTCACCAATGCACAGAGTATGTAGCTGATACATCCTCTCTGGCAGGGATGACAGCACAGCTCATGCTAGGAAATATGGCTCTCCAGGCTTCTTGTACCGTGAAAGAAGCTACGCTTGGCTGGTTTGGGCTGTGTGAGTGAGAACATACCATATTGACCCTGTACAGTGAGAGTATATTCTGTACAAGGTGTCTTCCATGTCTTGTTTAACCAATAGAGCCTGCCACGTTTACCTCCCAGTATGGGATGGATGCTTAGGAAGTAAAAGTGAATATTCTTATATCATGTTATGTTCGCCAAAAAAAAAGCCTAAAGCCTGACTAGCTCAGGTGTCTTTACTTTTGTGAAACCTCAAGTAAACATGGGTAAACCAGCACTGAAATATTAATTTGTAATATCAGCAATGTTAGCCTATGTTGTCCCTAGCTGTCAGACCTGCGACGTCTGTGCTGTTGAGCCAGGTTAAGTTAAGCATGTCAAAGAGTTGCTTAAGGGGTACTGAGCCTAAGTCAAGGATGTCACTTTGAGGTGATGACTTTAAAAACTGGCACAGGACTGACTATTTTTTTTTCACTCTGACCTGGCAAATGGCAGGGCTTCCTGTGGCCATTGCCCAGTAGCCTGAACCCCAGAACAAAAATGGCATGAACAGAGCTCTTGGTTGACCCCGAATAGAAATTTAAGCCAATTGAAAAGTTACATGGACTTTAAGCAGCTAAGATTTTTGCTTCTCACAGGAAAACTACTATCCAAGTAGTTTATAAAACTACCATATTTTCTGAAATAAGACAGCAGGTTGACTTGAGCAGTTAAACCTCCTATGGCCACCATTTTGCTTCAGCAATCTGTGATTTAAGTCTCTTTCTGTGTCTTTTATTAACATTCATATAGTTTTGTAATACTATGTGGCTCTCACCCAGAATGGTTATGAATAATTTTATGACTTTATTAACCCAGGTCCTGCCCTCGAGGTACTTCCAAGATCTATGGTGTATTGAGTTTCTCTATAAATATTCAGCACAGGCACAAACTACTAGCAGATATAAAGTAACGGTAGCATCCAAGAGAGAAAAATGACCAAACACATTTGGAAACTGAAGACTTAAAGAGGGATGAAAAGGAGAAAACAATTTCTTTTGCAACATTTTCAGCGTTCATTTCCACAAGCCCCTTCCTTTTTATGTGTTACTAGAAGTGTTATTAATGTTCATATCTAGGTTCAGTCTGCCTGGTGGCAAAATAGCAAGGTGAATGGGGCTCACTGACTGCCCCCAGCTTACAGCACAGTTCTGTCTCCATGGAATGGCTCTCTTCATGCCTACCCTTCAACTATAGCACCTCCCTCTCCCATATAGCCTACTCTTTATCAAAATAGGCCCAGGAACAAACAGTATGTACAGCAAAGTGTATATTACAATGATGGATAATTTATATTCTGAATCTTTCCTGTAATATTGTCTGATAGGTCCACTTACATTTTAATGGTCTGGGAGCGAGGCAATCCTGAGTGACGTTAGAGAAATCTGTTATCTGTGCACTTCAACATTCAGAAGATCCCTTACCTGGAGGTTTATTTTCTGTAATTTCAGCTACCCCTGGTCCATGGAACTCCAATTTATTTTTAAATTATGTTTATTCATTTTATTTTCTGTATGGGTGTTTTGCCTATATGTGCATGTATGTACTGAAAGCCTGTGAGGGTGATGAGAGGGTATTAGGTGGCATGGAACTGGAGTGACATAAGGCTGTAAACCACCATGTGGGTGCTGGGAATTGAACCTAGGTCCTCTGTGAGAGCAGCAAGTGCTCTCAACTGCCAAACCCTCTCTCCAAAACAGTTCCAAATACTTTAAATATGGTGTTCTTTTTCTTAAGTGTTTGTTTTAACATGTATCAGTATACATAATAATAAGTTTGCAATGCATGTGTATAATATTTTTAGATCATATTCACCCTCATTATCCTCTTTTGTTCCCTAATACTCCCACTGACCTTTCCCTTCTGCAACTAGTTCCCTTCTATTTATCATACACACACACAATAACTTATATAATAGTGTGGCATTATAACAGTATTGTAGTAGTTATTTTTAGTTTCTTACTGGGCCCAATTTATACATTAAAGGTCATCAAAAATGGCTATATATAAGGAAAATGTAGTTTATAGAGGTTCAGTACTATCCACAGAGTCGTGGGTCTGTATTCGTGGCAGATATAGTTTCCAGTCTACAAGTAATTAGGGTTTTCTCACATTCCATCCCTACTGTGCTATACTGGTAGCAGTGCCCCACAGCCTCAGTCCTCAGTGTGTATCAGGTCTCTCTAAGGGCAGATGCTATGCCCATTCTAGGCTGTCAGCACTCTTTTAAGTCAAACTGTATCTCTTCCCCAAAGCCAGTCAAATGCAAGCTTTGACGTCAGGTGATTAATGTGCATCTAGAGTTTAAGGTTCACAATTCCTATTTCAGAACCCCCCTCCTAGCTTTCAGGATATTCTGGGTATTGACCCGACAAACTTCAAGATCACTCAGAACAGAGAGGCTCCCAGACATGGCTGTTTACTGCTGCTTTCTGCAGAGGAGCTAAGTTGTGAATCCAGTCTTGCAGTTTATCCACAGAGCAATGGATACAGAATATGAAGGTAATAAACATGATGGAATGTTTTCCAGCCATAAAGGAGAAGAAAGTAATGTCATTTGTAGGAAAACAGGTACAACTGAGACCATCATATCAGGCCAACCCCTAAAACTAAGATAGGGTACATTTTCTTTCTCCATTCATTAAAGCATAACCCAAACAGAGAGCAGTGAGTTGAGCATTGTTATAAGACTTAGAAGACAGGTGTCAGAAATAAGAAGGGTGAAAAGAACAAGGTGGATGCCAATGCTCTCTCTGCTCCCTACACTGCTCCCTGCATTTTGGTAGACCTAATCTGCTCAGGACAAAATGAGTGGAGCTGGCTGCTAGCTGACCTCACCTCAGGCCACTCTTGCTCTTGGCCAGTTTCCACATCTTGGGCTCATCTCAGGTCCTCTGGCCACATCCTTCTCCAATCCTCAGCTCCCTGCATCTTGCAGGTAGGTAGAAGACAGGGCTCATCTTTCCTCATCCAGACTATGAGTGCTAATTCGAGAAGTACATTGAATCATCCTGTTCTGGGTGTAACACATTCCAGCTGAGACTGAGAATATGGCAGAATTTTCTCTGTTGTACAGAGCTGTGCTCTAGGGAATATGATTGATAGTCAGAAGTTTCTTTTGTCTAACTATGACTGTCAACAGATGGTTCAGCGGTGACTGCCATTTCCTACTCTCTCTTTACATCCCCAGTGTAATAGTGAGTCAGGTCACAGCAGACACTCCATGTTTTCTGTGTTATTGACTGACAAGCGCCTTTGCATAATTTCTTCAGTAATTTTTCTCTTTAATTGTGGAACTCATTTATTTCAGGGTGAGTTAATTCTGTATTGGTTTGACTCGTTTTCAATTTATTTTTAAAGGAATTATTCAATGTCTAAGGGTCTTTAAAAAAGGAAGCTATTTCCTTTTGAACAATGAAATCACGTTTCAGTGGCATAATTGAACTGAAGCACACACAGGCTGGAGCTCCGTTCTAAACTCAGAACCCATGAAGGTCGATTAAAAAAATGACAGTTCCCATCCCAGCCTTAAGCAGCACAGATTGTTAAAGTTGTATCACTAACATGCATATAAAACAAGGGCTTAGTGTTGCAGATTATAAGCAAAGGCAACTTGCAACACTCACAGTGAATCTTCTTTTTTCACAGCATGTAACAAGCTAGGGGAATCAGTTAGGCTGAAAAGCATAGCCTTTGGCGTGTCCTAGTAGGAAAAAAAGAAAGAAAAAACAACAACACAAAACCCTCACCACATTTATTTTCCTTTCATTCCAGACCACTATCATTTTGACCACAGCTTGAACGAACAAAATCTGTATTATTAAGAGCTATCTATAGTCGTAACTACCCACTAAATCAACAGCAGGGTAAGATGTGCCACAAGTATACCAACTCTTCCACCTGTGTCCCTGAATGTGATCCTCCCTGACCTCATCCTGTTGGCTTCTTCCCACCTCCAGCCTTCTCCCACCCTGCAGGAGCTTGGAGCTCAGAACAAAGCACTGTCATCCTTGGGCTCGTCCTACTTCTGGGTCTGAGGAGCCACCCCAACATGCACACTCCCCTGTATTTGGTTATCTGCAGTACTCTGAAATACTTCCCTGTCGCCCAGCAGGAGAAAATGTTGCCAGGCCAAGTAGTACAGGAATGTATATGAAATAGTAAAGAAGAGATGAATCCATGAGACTTCTTCAGGAAATAACACGCATACAGCCAATGATTCCACAGTGGACAAGGCGAAGCTTGCAGCTCTCCACCAAATCAATCTTTCTCCTTCTCTCCTAGTAAAGGCAACTGTAAAGATGTATCTTTCCCCAGCAAGCTATAAATTCCTTAGGGAATGAATGAAGTTGTATTGTTCTGAATATTCAGCAAAATCCAGCAGGTGCCAGCCAACAAGTGTGAACTTAAGCAACATGTTTGCACTAAACAACCTTACCTTTCTGGGCCTAGCATATGCTGGAACCAATGAAACAAATGGAAGAAGTCATTTTGCTAAATGACACAAACGTCATTAAAGTGAAGTAATGGTGTTTGGAAACAATGTGGTCGTCATGTTGTCTCCATGTCAGTTAGAGAACTGTTCTTTTATTTTAGTTCATTTTGTTTTATATACTTTTGTGTGTGTGTATGTGTGTATGTGTGTGTGAGTGTTGTGTACTCACACATTTGTTCACATGCAAGAAGCCCAGATATCCTGTTCTACTATTCTCTGACTTACTCTTTTAAGACAAGGTCTCTTACTAAAGCTGAAGCTGGGCTGGTCATCAGGAAAACCCAGTGATCCTCCTGCCTAAACCAGGCTCTGTGGCTATGAGCACATGCAGCCGGGCTCACATTTCACATGGAAGCTGGTATCAAAACACAGGTCCAGGCTGCTAGTGTTGTAAATGTTCTTTCATGTGGAGCCATCTCTCCAGCCTAAAAAGACACTGTTAGACAATTCTCAATAAGTGAGCCCAGAACTGCCTGAAATAGTCTCCGTCTGTTGCCGTGATGTGGTCAAATCACTTAGTATGGATTAGAAAGCGGATACTGATTTTTTTCAGGTTAAATAAAGGGAAAAGAAAATAAATCATGCTAGAAAAACAAAGCCAACAAATGATGTGTACATAGTAGCATCAATAGAATATAATTAAAAGACACGCAGAAACCTTTCTTTTCTGGTGATACTTAAACTTTCTATTTCTTTGTTATTTGATAAATTTCAACAAACTTAACAGCAACTCTATGTAGGCCTTTGCTGACAACTAATAACAACAAGTGTCACGTGTATGCGTTCAGAATGGTAAGCTACAATATAAACACTCAACTTTTATCCTTATCTGTGAGGTCAGTGGAGCACCTTGCTTTTACAGGCAGACAGGGAGTGGCTCACATTACTATGACTGGCATAATGAAAAACTTGATGTCTATTCTCCCATTATATTCATAAACTCTTCAATCTATGCACATACGTAATAATTAGGAATTGTCTACTACTGGCAATTAAAGTTTCATTTGTTTTTTTTTTCTCTTTGTTTATTTTTTCAACTCTTTTGTGGACCTTAGGTTCAACAGACAACCTTTTCCCATGAAGCTTATAAAAACATGGATTGTTCATGATAACAAGAGTAGTTTAAAGTCTCTCTATTCCACATCAGGACCCAAAGGACATTGTTCTTGCCCTTCAAATAGATCTAAGCCCATTGCTCTGGACCAAACAATTGAAAGAAGGAATGTTTTGTATAAGACAGTGTTTAGATTAACACTCACACCAATTATATTACAATCCTGTTTTGTCTTCACCCAGTTTGGTTACAAATATGAAAAAGAAAGACCTTGCAAAATGTGTGCAAACTATTAAATGTCAACTGAATGCCATTCTCCAAGTCTCACACTCAAATGGGCTCTCTGAAAATTGGTTATCACTCAGTGTGAGTTAAAAGAAAGATCACTGTAAAGGTCCCTGGAGACTTCATTTCTATAGGTTCTTAAGGTCCTCCAAGAGTTTCCTGTTCCCTCAGACCAGCGATTTCCTTTGTGGTGTGCAGTTCAGGGTCTCTCTAGCTTCCAAGCTTCTTTTCTGCTGTTCCTCTGGCCAACAGCGTTTTCTTGTTTTCTGCCTCCTGAAATGTGATTGCCCTGCAAAGACAACAATAATAGATGTCTATAAAGGAGTTCTGACCCCTTTAGCCAGACACAGACTTCCTATAGTAAACCCTCAACCCTGAAATAACAATGTTTTGTTCACTAGAGTGCTGGTTTGGCCAGTATTTCTCCACAACACTTGATAATCCTCTCATTTATACCGTTTTTCATGATTTCTTCCTAATCCTGCTGTGCATATGAGCACAAAGTCCCTAATACAATACAAAACGTGATCCAATAAGGAACTTCCTGCTTTGATTATGAGAATTTAGTAGAGAGCTGTTTGGGTTTAAATGACTAGGGCCACTGTCTATCACATCATTAAAACTGGTACCTTTGGAAAGCATGCTCTTGCTGCTTATTGAATCCTAGACACCGAAACTGTCCCTCAGTGGGAAGCTTAAACACCATAATGCTCAGATGGAGCCCCATTAGGGAAAGAGGTGTGACCTGCCTGAGGTCAGACATGGGTCTCTGATGGTACTACAGTCTTTCACAACCATGGGCATTTGTCTTTCTGCCAGAGTGACAGTCTCTTGAGAAATATCGTTGTTTTCTCTAACTGATGGCATAATCAGTGTGTTGACTCTTGTTTTCCTTCCAGGTAAGTGGAACAAAGACAGATGAAGACAAACGGAGGGAAAGTGATGAATCTATGCAGTATTGGATCGCTGATCCCAACTGATTCCATGCTTTTCTAGAAATGCGACAATTTAGAATGTGAATGAGCAGCGTCTAGTAGAGGAAAGGACTGGGTAATGTAAGTCAGTGAATTCAATCAGGAGCTGGAACTCACCCCAAAGATGGACCTCTCCACAGAGCAAAAGGCAGATGACATCACAAAGAGCTTAATGTTTTCATTAAAGTGAAAAGAGACTTGTACTTGCCTAAGAAAAATGTCTTTACTAAAAAATAGATTTTTCAAAGAACATGGCCAACAGCAAGGTAAGAATGGGTCTGATTTATGGCAGGTGTAAAAGGTCTCTTCCCACATGGAGGTGTGGAGCCACTGTGGGTCTACCATGGGATGATAAATGAAAAAAATATCTCAACAGCAAAGCAACGAGATAGTGACTCAGGGTGGTGACATCTGGGCCACTCAGCCTCAGGACGGAATCCAAATGGAGAGAGAAAGAAAGTATTCAGTGGGACAGAAAAGACAGATAAAGAACAGGGCAATGCTGGAACCAAAACAGTGGGTTTTCATGGCAGGCTTGCCACTCATATACAGTGTCTCAGAAAAGCCTCTTTCTTTTTGCTTCAACACTTGCATCTCTGAACAGCAAAAGCCTGTTCTACCTCCTCACTGGGATTCGATAGAAAATAAAATGAGGGATGATAATAGATGAACTTTTGCTTTGAAGAGTGTGAGGCAGTCTACAAATGCAGGGTATTAATTATGTTCTAAAGGTATCATTTCAATGAGTAAGGTAGAAAAGAAATGCATTATTGAATTGTATACTTGAGAGATAAGAGATGTATGTCTGCTTTCAAGGAATATTATAAAAGCTAGCATTCTATCTTCTAGATATCAGCCAATCCTCAAACAAAAGCAGGAATCTGAGATGAGAGAAACATAGATGTTGGTGAACAGGAGGTGAACCCTGTGCTTAGTATCTGCAGAAAGTACTGAAAATATCAACTCAGTAGCATCAGGAGCTTCTCAAATCAACAAACACAGAGAAGGCAGTTTCACAGCGAAGTAAGGGAAAACAGAGGCTCCGTGAAAATTCTAAGCATTAAGACAAGATTAAAAGGACAATTTATTTTTTAAAACAAACATTCCTTCTGCCCCAGGACAGAGGAGCTGTGGTACAGAGAGTATAGATGAGCCAGGCCTTTGCCAAGGTCCTTGAAATTGATGAAATGAACAAACATTTCAGAAAGCAAAGATAGCATGAGGTCCAAGCAAAACTAATTATTTCATTAATTACCAGTATATTTGCTATCAATTCAGATTTATGTATTCTCATGCTAAAGTGACAAAAGAAGGAAATATTGGGCAATTCTGCCCTGGTAAAGGAGTAAGGAAGGCTAGATATATGAACAGCAGCCATGCAATGTTTACTTACAGAGTCCAGGAGACAGTAAAAGTTGTATGCCCTTAGAAAAGAAAGATAATAAAAGCTTTAATCCTTTATTTCTGCAATCTTTTCTAGACTCATTTCCTAGAATCCTAAAAGCATTTTATATGCTAAAATATTAGGAGATTATTTCTTCCATGTTTCTAACTTTGGGAAAGGTAAAAGATATTCATTTTCTACTCAAGAAGGCTTGACTTAACTAAGAATATAAGTTAATACTAAAAACAGAGAAAAAAATTGGTTAAATCTATGTATTGAGACATGAATTTTCCATGTCAGTCTCCTGAGCTCTGGTTCCATCTTCTAAGCTCTTGTAACACCTTTTAACCTTTTGCATTTTGACCTCATTTCTTTCATAGTGAGACACTGAATCTCTTTGAGGAAATTTTCAAAATCAAAAGGAAAGTATAGATACACAGATAAATCAATGATGAGAGACAGATGATAGATAATTCATTAGTGATAGATGATAAATTTGGGACTGATGGATAATAGATGTTTGATTGACAGCTGACAGATAAATGATGATAGACAGATAGGTAGATAAATCGAGGCACTGAGGGTAAAGATAGGCATGGAGAGAGAGAGTAGTTCTGGTGAATGAGACCTGAGAGGAGAATAACCATTGATCTCAATCCTATCTTCACACAATCAATTAAATTGTTAACATCAATCATGGAGAATGTCCTCCAATACAAAGGTAAAGACCAAAGCCTACACTCCAACAGAAACACAAAATGACTCTAAAAACATGCAAAATCTATTTAAGTTTTCTTTCTTTCTGTTTTTGTTTTTGTTTTTGTTTTTCGAGACAGGGTTTCTTTGTGTAGCTTTGGAGCCTGTCCAGGAACTCACTCTGTAGACCAGGCTGGCCTCAAACTCACTCTGCCTGCCTCTGCCTACCGATTGCTGGTATTAAAGGTGTGCGCCACTGCCAGGCTAAAATTTCTTATAATTAACATGGATAAAGGTTAGTGGAATTTAAAAACTCTTCTATGAAGCAAAATATGAGTTTTGGAAACTTAGGACATATCAAGCAACAGAAAAAAATATCATGAGCTTTGTGCATCACTAGCTCTCTGCTTCAAAAATTATCAACGTAAGATCAACTACTTTAATTTATTTCGGTTCTCATTCTGTTTCTCAGATTGGAGTCCTAGACACTGTGTCATCTCTGTGAATTTCAAATACATTTATAAAAGATGCTCTTATATGACTATAATATTGTCATCATACCAGAAACCATTGTTTTTTTAGGATTAGAGATCACTCAAGATTCAAATCTCCCTGTTTGTCTGATTATTTTAATTTCTGTTCAATTAAATAGGAATTCAAAATGTAACATTTGCTACTTGTGAACCTGTCAAACTTATTAATTTATGCTCTCTCTCCCTCTGTCTGCCTCTCTCTCTCCTCTCCCATTCATTTATTATCCTTAAAATTTGTATTTGAACATATGTTCATTTTCCTGTAGAATATTTCAAAGTTTGTATTTTGCAGTTTGCATGAGATATCTAACTGTGTGTCTGTATTATTGCTAATTCTTTCAACTAGCAATTCAATTTAGAGATTCAGACAAACTTATTTCAATTAAATCATTTTCTGTTTGATATGTGCATCAATTAGTAGGAATGTACTGCCTAGTTGAGACCATTTGTTGTGTTAAAATCATTACAATTATTGTTTGCTTATTCAAAGTTTACAAAATTACAAAATTCCATAACTTCCCTTACTTTTATCAGCTGTAATACATTGATAATATTTTCTTTTATCAAATATGCAATATCTCTGCAATACATTTATAAAAGGAAGTTTGATAAAGCTTCAATTTTACCATCATCAATCAATTTCACAATGAGTTATTTATCTAGCATCCTCCAAATAAAATCAATAAGGTTATTTTTCTTTAAATATTATTATAAATTCAAAAATGTGCATGTCAGAGATGCATTGCAGGATTTTTCCATTGTCACTTTTATTGATACTTGAAGCTCTACAGGTTGATTGGACCTGGTGACCTTTTAAGACAAACTTGGAGCCATTGGCAGAGCCTTTGATTTTTGGTATAATGAGAGCTTCCAAGCTCAGCTTATATAAATATCTCCATCCTAAGATTTAGATTGTTTTAATTGTCCAAAGCCATTTGATTTCTGTGTGCGGGGGTGAGTGTCTGTGTGTGTGTGTGTGTGTGTGTGTGTGTGTGTGTGTGTGTGTGTGTATGTGTATGTGATATTTTGAGACTATGTTTCCATTCCCTCATGTTGATTTATCAATGTATGTATCAATACTGACCTACAAGGGAATATGTGCCCACTTGTACAATAGAGCGTGACTATTATAGTGGTGACTACCTCTGGGTTTTATTTGAGCCTTGTTCCACAGGAATGAATGTTGTCACTGATACTGCAATCTCAGTCAAAAAGTCTGTGGCTGGGATGGTCATAGGCTCTAGTGTATAACCTGATATTGTTGTTATGCTTAGTACTTATACTGCCAAATTACCTTCTCAATATTTATGTTTATACCCATAGACTTGGGGCACTCTCAATGCTGCTCAAAGCAAGCATCCTTTTGCAGTGGGTAGCAGTCCATGGAAAGATGTACAAAAGTGCTGAGACTGTTGCCTGAGGGTTCAGCCCTAAATGGGAAACCTGTATCACCTCATGTATCACAACTACCAAGGTTAAGGAAGCATGACAGAAGCCGAGGTGTAAAAAATGTTAAATGTGGAGAACAGGAGAAATGTGGTGAAATGCTATCTGTGGACAAAACATGGCTATTCACATTCACAATCTCACAATAGCTGTGGATATCTGCACAAGATCAACTTAGCCCAAATTCAAGCATAGATGCAGTAAGTGATCTCTAGGCTATACCCCTTTCCGAGGAGATATTAGCAGTGCAGAATTTTTGGGGAAGGAAGAATCATTCTTCTTTGAGTATTTGGTTCCCATTGAGAGTTCTATGACCCAGTGGGTGGCCTCATATCCAGGTACAAAGGTAGCACTAACTGAGTTTAGTTCATTATCAAAACAGTAAAAAGAAAGTGTAATGATTTGAATAAAAAAAAACCCTAAAGACTTACATATTTGTATGCTTAATCAACAGGAAGTGGCACTATGTAAAATGCTTAGGAAGTGTGGCCTTATAGGAGGAAGTGTATTACTGGGGGTGGGATTTCAGGTTCAGAATCCCAGGTGGGTTCCACTGTTTCTCTCTTCCTATTGCCTGAGAACCTGAATGTAGAACTCTCAGCTACTTTACCACCACCACGTTTGCCTGTGTGCCACCAGGCTTGGCATGCTGATAATGGACTAAACCTCAGAAACTGTAAGAGAGCCTAATTAAATGCATTCTTTCACAAGAGTTGCTGTGGTCATATTATTGCTTCATAGCTAAAACAGAAAGACAGAAAGAAAGTTGGGAGAGGAGGGGACTTATTGAATGAAGCGAGTAATCAATTATATTTTATTACTCATATGTATAGAATTCTCAGGAATAAAAAAAAAACGTTGAAATAGTCCCTCAAATCTTTGAGAACAACTTTACCAGAGTATTTGATTATTTGAAAGGAAGGACTTGTACAGCTAGCCCAAGTCACATTCACTCACCCTTACCTCTGAATCCCTGGCATTTACTTCCTCTGTTGGTTCATGTCTTTCTACAAAGGCTTTGCTTTGCTTACAGTTTAACTTTTCCATGGATGATTTCCTGATGGCACCAAATGCAGAGCACTAGGGCTTTGTGTAGATGTGAAACACAAAGAGCAGCTTATTGGAAGGGATTATAGAGCAATCAAAAACAGAGCCCTTAAAATTCTAAGTTTAATAACAAATTTAGAATTCAGTTAATTCAAAGTACAAATATAAACACAAATGAAAATCCTGAAGATAATGGATTATGTTTAAAACATTGTAATAGTACCAGAAATAAATAAAATACTTGTTTCTAGAAAAACAAGAATAAAAATCTACCCAATATTCAACATTACGGTTGAAAAAAAATGAAGGAAGGAAGAAAAAGTACATCCAGGTGTATGTTCATGACATCTCACAGTACTATGGACAGTGACAGTCAGTCCTAACTGACTCTACAGTAGGACAGATGTCATTTCAGGAGTCATAGCATCATCTATCTTCTCACCAATAAGGTTATTTTTGCTAAACTAAGAGGCAGATGGTTCTGCTTCTAAGGTAAGTTGTTGAACAAATAAGAGAAGGAAAAGAGGGATGTATCCAAGCTTATGAGTTCCTATGTATTGAGATACCAGGATGGCAGCAAGCAAAGGGTGCCTTGGGACAGAGCTTCAGAAGAGAATGTTCTGGGAGTTAGGAAGGAGAAACAGGAAAAGAAAGGCTATCTGACTCATTTGAATCAACTGAGGAGATTTTTATAATCAGCATTATTATTGTTTGAATAATACACTTAAAGGTCATAGCTATTAAATATAAGAAATCACATAATCCAAATAAATTGTAAAAAAAATAAAACTTTGAAGAAAGGGGAAAAACATTTTCTCACATAGTTCAGTTACGAGCAATGATTGTATAATAAACTGAACATTGCATTGTGAGCTCAAAACTATGACATAATTTTATAGAGATAGTAGCGAAGGAGAACCAAGTGGGAGAGGCTGTTGTGTGTAGACTTGTAATAGAGTTAAATTAGCTTTGCAAACGAGGTATCAGAGAGATTTGTCTTAGCTTCTTTTCCTGTTTCAATGATAAAGTACTCCGATAAAAACAATGTATGGATAAAGGGTTTATTCTGCCTTTCATTTCAAAGGTACAGTCCATCATAGCAGAGATGTCAAGGCAACAGGAGCCGAGAGACCTTGTCTCATTGCATCCACCCTCAAGAATCAGAACAATGAGAATGGCTGCTGCTCAGTCCCATCATTCCCCTTATAGAACCCATTTCTCCCCTTACAGAGTGCAAAGTCCCAGCCATTATTTCATAGAAATAAGTATTCTTTATTGCTTTTTTCCTTCTTTTCTTTTCTTTTAAAGACCACCTTAACTAATGCGATCAAGGCAATCATTTACAGGTATACCTAGGGACCCATCTTCCAGGGGCTTCTCCTTATTATAGATTTTGTCAAGCTGACAATCAACATTAACCATCACAAGATTTTCTCTCTCCTCTAAATTAGGATATATATCCCTTGACTTTTGGGATACACAAGCCATAGAAATACACTCATACGTATTTTTTCCAAGCTTACTAAATAAAGTTCAACCCCTTTTCATCTTAACAAAACACTTATCAAATGCTGACACTAACTTGTGTGATTTGAGTCATGACAGCAGAACTAGAAACAATTTCTCTGTCCTTATTCACATTCTTATGGGTAAAAGAGTTGTTCCTAACAGAAATCTCAGCAACTCCAGCAGATGCTTTTTTCTTCTGCCCCCACTGAGAACTTTGCCTTCTCAGTTAATGCACAATTTGATTCTGTTCTGCATCTGTATTACTAGCATCACTGCTCTTGCATATTGAGGCCATTGTAAACTAAAATAAGAATAGCTTGAACACAAGCAATCAGTGGTAGAAGAGAGACAAGTGCCATGTGAGCAAAGCTGGACAGGGACAGCTGGGCAGGGTGAGCCTCTTACTATGCTACTCTGAGTGGCATTCAACTTAAAATGGATTCATCATTTCGGCAATTTTCCATATAATATTTTCAGGTCACAGTTGACCATAGAAAATCGAAACCGTGAAAATAAAAAACATGCTAGAAAGGGACTGTCATCTACTTATCTAGAATTTTACTTTAGAAATACCAGAACAAGAGTGATATCTCTATATATAAAGATGAAGAGAGAAAGAACCAAGTTGAATGAATTAAAAAGAAATAATATTGAAGCATGGGGAACTAGAGATGAGTGATGTTTTCAAATATTGTTTTAAAACTAACTTTTGAAATAGATAAATGTATATCTTTGATGAAATTATTTTCAAGATGCTTTTTCCTTAGAAACCTTGGGAAATATGTTTTGAGTATTATGGAAATGAATTGGTGTGGATGAAGATAATTTGCATAAAGCTCAATTGTGTCTACAGTCCAGAGACTTGAGTGCTGACAGTATGAACACATTGGGATGTGTGTCCCCAGCACTTTTACAATTGGGCTGAGAATTGTCAGGGCTTAGCATTCAGAAAGCCACAGGTTGGTTGATCCTTCCCACCACTAGACATGAGACAATCTGATTCATCCACAATGCAAATATTTTGTACCTTGAAGCTCAGAAAAGACTTTGAACGTTATTATTGAATTGGAATTGCTTAAAATTATAGGGACTTGAGAAATTAGAATAATTGCATTTTACATCATGCTACCACACAGGCCTATGTGGGCCAGGGATAGAAAATTATGGTTTGAGTGATAGGCTCATGTTGACTCCCACTGGCCAAAGTTGGTGGTGCTGTTTGGCAATGTTTTGAAATATTTAGAAAATGGAGACATGATGGAGGAGTGTTTCAATGGAAGCAAGATTTGAAGTTTGATAGACTGTCCCCACTTCCTGTTCTCTTTCTACTGCCTGCATGCAGATAAAATGGGATCACTTGACTTTCTGCCAGACAGGCTTCACACCCTAGCTACCAAATGTTGTCTGCCTTGGTGGACTATATTCATCTCCCCACATATACCCTGGAACTATAAGCTGAGATAAACCCTTTCCCCCCTAGCTTTCTTTTTTCCAGGCTATCCTAGCACAGCAACAGAGAAGTTAAGTATTTCTTGCTTCCGCTTCCTTTTAAACTCCACCACACATCTCATCTCTCCCACGACGGTATGAACACCCATATTATAAAATGCTTCTCCTTTCTACCTAGTAATGCCACTCTTGCGTATTCAAGAATCTCATTACCTCAGACATGCTCCTCCAATTCTGTATTTTTATGCACTCTTTTTTTCTTATTGCAAAACAGTATGAGAATTTTCTCCAAATATCCATGAGCATACCGAAGCTCTTACAATATAATATTGTCATATATGTTGTCGGGAGATATGAAATGCATAAAATGTATCTTCAAGCCACTAAAGTTAAAATCCTCTAAGAAAGGGTTTTATCCTTTGGGCTTCTCTAGAAGAGTTCCCACCTCTCTTTCTGTGTGTGTGTGTGTGTGTGTGTGTGTGTGTGTGTATGTGTGTGTGTGTGTATAAGTGTATGTGTTGGGCAGATGCATGCATGTACAGGGGCATATGCATATTAACGTATGCATATGGAGACCAGAGGACAAACCAGGGTGTCCATTCTTCAGGGTCATCACTCCATTGTTTTAGACAAGATCTGTCAATGGCCTGGAGCTTGTCAGATAGGCTGGCTGCTCATCAAGCCACAGGTATATAAATACCTGTCTGTGCCTACTAGCAATAGTCTTCAAGGACATCTTTCAAGCCAGGCTTTTAGGAGGGTGCCAGGAACCTACTCCAGCTCCTCTTGTTTTCAACGCAAGTAGTTTACACACTGAACTATCTCTCTAGCCCAAGAGCACATTTTATAAATACAAATTTTTCAAACTTGTTGAGAAAAAATAAAAGGTGTAGATTTTGCTTACCAACAAAGTTGGCAGAAGGGAAGTTAATATTTTTTTCAGGTAAGTAAGATAGGGCATGTTATTGCTAAAGGCACAGGGCAAAAATGAGGGAGTCATTATCTCCTTCCAAGGTGCATTGGTCACAAGAAAAAGGAACTACTTATGACATGAGTGAGATCGCATATAGAAATTAAACATCTGATGGAAGGTCACCACACTGACCTGTGGAGACCAGAATCCTTGTTCAGATCTGTGCCAACTTCTCAGGCATGATCTCACAAGGATGTGTGTGCTCATGTCCTTTGTCCTTCTTTTCACGTGGCCACACTCAGGCTCAGCAACACAGAAGGCAAAAGGAACCAAATACATCTATTCACATATGGCAAATGACTGGCAGGGCTCCATGGACCTGTTTGGAGCAGTTTTCAATTTATCAGTGGAAACAGCCCATAAGCTACTTTCCTTCTCTCCCTAACTCTCTTTTTAAACCTGGTACCATATGTTAGGCATAGCACACTCAAAGAATTGTTTAAGCTCAAACTTGCTAGGTTGTTTGTTTTCCCCATCTCACAAGAAAGGTAACGTAGGTTCAGAATCACCCTGCTAACAGATGTACAGAAATATGTGTGCTGTGTAATCAAAGCATGATTTCTGCAAGACTAGTAGAAGATAGCATTTGGGAAGAGACGTCCAGCTCCAGGGGTCTTCTGCTCAAACAGAATTGGCAACTGCATATGTTACTTTATTATTTTATTGCATTTTTTAGAAACTCACAACACAACAGCACTATGTTTCATTCTGGCATTTTCCAACAAAATTTGTTTCAGTAGATGCCCCCCATTTTCATGTTCCCCTCAGGACCCTTTCATAGCCTGCTTTCCACTTGGATATCTCATATGTCCTACTGTCTTTCATCCCCTGCCTCAACACATATGTTTCCCTCATCTCGGTCTCTTTTCTAGAATAGAAATGAAACCAGTCTTGATATAAATCAACAGACAAATAGACAATTTGAACATCTATATTTAATGGAATTTTATTTGGCTGTTTAAAAAAGAGAAAAAAAATTTGCAGAAAATTAATGAACCTATAAAGTATTATATTAATCTAGATAGACTCAGAAAAACAAAAATTAAATGGCCACTCTCACAAATATCCTGTGTTTAAATTTTGGGGCATATATATAAGCAAGGATGTGTGTATAGATAGGTTAAGCAAGTTTATACCTAGGACTAGAAGGGTGTCAGTGGCTTCCTATACATCAGCACATTTGTGTGCTTGTAAATATCACAAGTCCACTGTTGTGCTACATATATTAAATTTGATAATCCAACTATTTTGAAATACCTAGTGGTTTTCTTATAGCATAACCAAAGCCCTAAACCCCTGAACATTTCCCTTCCCCTGACATTCTAATGTTTCTACACTGTGGAATTCCTATGTATATAAATGTCCTGCGCTACCAAGCTGTCTCATATTCCTGTGCAAATACCTTAAACTTTAGACTCTGTATACAATTTAATCTTGAAAGCTAAAACATACACAGAGCAAGCAAGAGATAGTAAATAAAAAACATAAATGTAAATATGTTGTATAAAAAAGAAAATGAATGCTCTAATGCAGTGGTTCTCAGATGGTGGATCTCAACTCCTTTGGGGTTTTCATATCAGATATCCTGCACATCAGACGTTTACATTATGATTCAAGCAGTAGCAAAATTACGGTTATAATGTAGCAGTCAAATAATTTTATGGCTGGGGGTCAGCACAACATGAGGAACTGTGTTAAGGGTTGTGGCACCAGGAAGGTTGAGAACCGCTGTTGTAATGAAAGACAACAGTCCCCTTCATTTGCCTACCATAACTGAAAGATCTCCCTCCTTTAAAAGTAGGGAATATTTAGAACGCATAACAGAGAATTTCCCCCTAAATTCAAGACAAAAACAGTGTCTCCTTCTAATCCACCCTTTCTAATTTTTTTTTGCCTTCTGTAACTTGACAAACATTAATAAAGAGCCCCAAATAGTCAGGTGCTGCTTTGCACACATATTTGGTAAGACGTGAAGCACAGAGCTTCAGAGAGGCAAGAAAAATATTATATCCTTATGGGGTGCTGCCCCACCACAGCATTTTACATTCCTAAGTCCTTACTCACTCTGTCCAGAAAGGCTGCCTGACTTGACAGCAGCCACCACCTGCCTGCAATATCAGGTCCTTACACATTGTACCCTTGGCAGCCAATCTGCAGTTCCTGTTTAAAGCAGTTACTGCTCTCACATTTATGATAATTTGTCAAATGCCATGCTGAAATCTTATTTTCCATGTGGGTATGTAAGAAACTCAGCATCACTTCTCTACTTGGCAAAAATGTAAGGCTTTGAAATTTCTTGGCCTCTTTCAAGAGAGAGGCTTAAGGCAAACTCATTCCTAGTATCTCCTAAAGGGATTGCATCACCCTCAAGGCAGAAAGCATCCTGATGCCAAGGTTGGCGGGCTCAGTTGTTATTCTCTGTAATCTATTGCATAAAAATATGTGAAATTCTGACAGTTGCATTTGGAATCAGGTCCTGTTTTAACAGGCATTAGAGTAATCATGCTTAGCAAGCTGCCCCACTACCTCTCTTCCTGTCTGCATCGTATCCCTAATCCTACGTGGTGACAACTTATCCTGCGCCAGTGGATTTAAATACAAGAAATTAATGGGAAGGAGAAGAAGGCAAAGATCTAAACTAATAGGGATAGAGTGATAGAACTCTCCAATAAAAATCACTATTGCCAGTTTGAGGTCAGTCAACTGATGCTAAGACAAATCAAATAATTTTTACAGTGACCACAAAGCTCAAATGTGTCATGTTTGGGATATGGACTCACTGGCTTCAAGGTCAGAGACATATTATCTGGGGGATGCAAAAAATAAAAGGACTTACTTTTTTCAAAGCAGATGATGTCAGGTGGAGAGATCAACATCTTTACAAAAATGGTTGATATCCAAGTGAAATGATTCTAAACACGTCTCTATAACCACTGCCAAATTAAGCTGAAAGAATGCAGAAACACATCCACAGGAGCAAACAGAATTAATCTCTGGGTTAAAAACTGAGAGAAGTAGCATCAAATAATCACTTTATTTAACCAATAAAACAGAAATCAGTACCAAGGATCACAATTTTGAGAAAAACCAAATTTATTCTGAGCATCAGTTTTTATAAAGATTCAGGACAGATGCTCATATGAGGAGCTGAACATTAGCAGACAACCTACTTGCAGAACATAGAAAGATGTTTTTTTTTTAATTGCAAAGACACAGCCATGGTACTAAAAACGAACGTTGTGAAATTTCTACACATTGCTTTCCAAAGACAGAGAGAGAGAGACTGCCATCCAAAATGTGAGCCGCAAACGAAATTTAAAATTTTGCAGTCAGCATATTAAAAATAAAAACAAATCAATTGCATTAATTTTAAACACATACTTTTATTAAGCTTTCATACCCAAAACACAATCATTTTAAAACATAATATAAAAATTTAATGAGATATTTTGCATTTTACAGAAATATAACAGGCATTTCACACTTAAAGCACATCTCTCTGCAGATTAGACACATTCCCACAGCCATATTGAGCTAATGGGTACCATGAAGTTCAAGAAAAGAACCACAGTGAGTGTTTTCAGAAGGACCTTTGTTCCTACTATCATTATCCTTGTTGTTAGTCAAAGACATAAATTAAGGAGAAAACTATGAGGGAGACCAACAGGGTCTCAATACGGGTTTTAAGGATGTGTACAAACCTCAGTTAATGGCATTCAAAAGGACAGCATTCCTTATGCTTGCAGAACTTGCAGGAAGAACAAATATCATGGATAAGTTAGCGTAAGAAAGAAAATAATGGTCTGAGGAGATGGTTCCATGGGTAAAGCATTCGCTGTTCAAGTGTATGGACCTGAGTTTGAAACCCCAGAACCACATAGTACCCCTCAGCAATCCCAGCCCTCCTGAGTAAAAACAGAAGAACCTGCAGAACTCATGGGTTAGCAGCAAATCAAGAGACCTTGATTCAACCAAGGAGAAAGAACCTGCACCTGAAATTGTCCTCTGCCCTCTCTGCCGTCTCTGACCTCCAAGTACTTACCATGGCAATACACACTCTCCCCGCCCCCACCTGCCACACACATATACCAAAGAATATTTTTTTAATAAAAAGATGCGAAGTCTTGGGATCAGAGCTTGTTGTGACCAATGAGACCGGCAGTTAGAAAGAACAAAAGCCTTGAATGAAGAAATGTCTTTGAGAGATGAGGCCCTAGCTGAGTCTGTGTGCTGAAGCTGAACCGTAGGGCCCGAAAGTGTTCCCAGCTGCTGCTAGAGCTGGCAGAGCAAGGCCAACGGCAACAGCGGTGCCTCTCCTTGCAAACTAGCCTGCTTCATGCAGTTTTTCCTAGAAAACAAAGATAAAACAAAACAAAAAAAGCAAAATGAAATGACAATGACAACAGCAGAACTTCACAGAGACAAAGGTAGCAATAACTGAAGCAGAATTTGTTAAACTAACATTGTAAGTTAATCGCATTAAGGCTGAATTCTTTGGACAAATGTCTTTCAGAAACTGAGGTGGAACACTCTACACATAACAAAGGGTCAGTCTTTTCCTCGATCATAGAGCAGAAGTTTAGAGGAAATCAGTGAACTTTCAGGGTAAGATTTTGTTGTTTGTTTTTTTTTTCTCAGCACAAAGCTTACGAAAAAAAGTCACCGGGTGAGTTTGAGAGCTGGAAAACAATGATCCTGTGGGTATAAAAATAAGATGCTTCTGGGCTTCAACTGTCATGAGACAAATTAGCAAAATAAGTAATAAAATGACAAAAGTATATGAGAAAAAAATTAAAAATGAATAAAAACCTGTAAAGATATTTCACCAAGTAATATAGGACATCAGGTGAAGGGCACAGGTAGACACTGCCCAGGCAGGACATAAATAAACTGAATTATTATTATAGAATTATATATGCTAGGGAAAAGGAACAAAATGTCTAGCCTATGTACTAATGAGAGGAAAATAAATGCATAAGCACACACCCCTAGCAGCATTTTCTGACATGTTATCAATGTGTGATTTGTTAAAAAAAAATCCAAAGTTAACAAGTATTTACTTGACTCTAAGTTTTAAAAAACGGCACTACAGAGTCATGTATAATTTATAAAAATGTGTGTCTATCAAACACACATATCTAGAGCTGGAGAGATGGCTCCACAGTGAAGTGAAGAGCACATTCTGCAACTCTTGCGGAGAGGGCTCACAACCATTGGTAACTCCTATCCTGGAGATCCAATACCCTCTTCTGATCTCCATAGACTTTTCATTCACATATACGCAAGCACATGTACAGTTACACACACACACATGCAGATATTGGACAAAATAAAATGTATATATTTTTGATAGATTATAAATATAAATTTTGTTAAAAATACTTAATTAGTATAAGTTAATTACATGTGAAATATATAGAAACAAATATATAAAAAAATTTGAATTATGAAAACTTTAACATACTTATGTCTAGAAAATTGAGTTGTGGATTATTATATTTCTCATAATTCCTGTTTTTTCAAATGATATTAAATGATTACATATTATTTTATCATTAAAGTATTACTGATTAACAATTTTTAAATATTAGGAATATGCTTATAATATACTGGATACATGCTTGATAAGAAGCAGAAGAGACCTGTGACTTCTCACAGAATTTATTAGGTCTCTCTTCATGGAGTTATGGAAGGAATCAAATGATCCCCAGTTAAAAATATGAATTTATTCCAGTATTACGTTCAGTAACAAATTGTGTTTTGTTAGCACTATAAGGACATATCTATGGTAGTTGAATTGCTGGACTTTGTTTCCTAAAAATTAATTGGATTATCCTCTGGAATAAGAATTCTGGTGACAGAATAAATATTTTCCTCTTGGGAATTTAATGCATCCTTTGCATGGGTTTGGAACAAAATCAGACTATTCATTTAACCAAATTCGGAGAGAAACTAACACTTCTGACTGTGCTCTTTCTGCAAAAGAAAATCTGGGTCCCGTTATATCATCACATTTAATTTACATTCTAAGAATATCAGGGTATTGAAGACAGCCTTCCACCCAGCCATACACCATTTGATTTATTTGAATCATCCCTCCCTTTCTTTCACGTTGCATTTCTTTGTTTCCATTTCTTTTTGTTCCGTTCCATACTTTCCTTTAATTCTTAATTGAGACTTTCTCTGGAAATAGCTTCCTTTCTGCACCCACGTTGTCCATGTGTTCTGGGAATTTCTGTCTGCCAGTACATATCTCTTCAATGTAACCGGTGCTGCAAAGCAAACCCTGAGAGGTCTCTGCCTCCACAAGTGTAAAAATTATCTAGATATAGCAAATGCCTTTTGCAAAGCATTCTCTCCTCACATATACGAGAACATCAATCTATGGCTTACGGCTCTGAAAAAGGCAAAATAAAATGAATATTATTTCCAGAAAATGTGTACAATTTGACCATTCCCAAACACCAGCCTCCTGCATGGTATGTTGTTACAATTTTTCCCCCACAGGAAACAGTTCTCTTTCAATTAGCTGCAAAGCAGATTTCAGTGGGAGTGCTCACCAAACACCAGGGATATCGCCTGGTTTCTCAACCCTTGTACTTATTCATTCCTTGGTTGAACTTGAATCCTCTTCCTGAAGGTGAAGTCTGTCTTCAGATTCCTCTGAGCTTTTTAGTCCCTTGAAAGTTCTTACAGTGTCTATAAAAATTTCTGCTCTTAACCTTTCTCCTGTTATAAAAAGCACAGCCACGTTCCTCATAACTATTTGATGTCTTATATAAAACCCTTTATAAAATAAAAAAATTTCCCCAGATAGCCTCAAAAGAAAAGTTGCCCTGCGTTGTCTTAAAACGGCATGCTCGTTTAATATCGACACGAAGACAGAGTGGTGCTCTGAATTCAGCAGTGCCCATGCAGCATTGGAGGGCATGGTTAAACCCTGCCTGTTGCTAAAATATCCCTTCTAGTCTACAGGGAGATAGTGTCAAGAGTAAAAGCCAGAGAGGGAGATTTTGGCTGGTATCCAGAAACAGTTGTAGAAAAGAAGGTTATCTCTCCGACAGCATTCTGACATGCTTTCTTCAGTTTTGCCACGAGGTTGAAATCTTTCCTCTGGAGACATGCATGCATGTACAAAGACAGCACATGCATGGTAGGCTCAGGAATTTTAAACATGGAACAGCCTGACACAAAGGAAAAAAGGAGAGGCTGGGAGGGAGAGGGACTGCGGTAGCTTCACGAATGCTGTCAGAATTAAGCCATTCCTACAGGTTTGCCTTTGAAACATTGTTACTGCCAATCTCTGCTGGGTGATGCTAAAAGAATTTGGACTCAGTCTTTGTGTGACTTTCTATGAGATGCCTTTGCTTCTAAAAGTTTGAACCCATTACAGTTATGAATATAAATATATGACTAAAAATTTTAGTCAGCTACATGACTAAAAACTTTTTGCATTTTTTATAACCACTAGCACATGTTAGTATACAAAAAGCAACTAAGACATGCAGTGAAGTTTAAAATGCATACCTGGAAGGAAGGATTGGAAAGGTAGGATAGGAAAATATCTTGAAAGCTTTTCCAACTCAGCTAATAGCCTTGTCCACAGAGAAGATAGACACTGGTGTCGTTCAGTGCCCAGGCTGACAATGTCTGTAAAGGTGGAGAGGTGTGTCTGTGTGCAGGTACCAGCACACATGAGCAGATAGAATGCAGGGAGCCTGGAAAATAAAAAACAAGCAAAACAAAACACAAATGCATGCGTTTCCTAAACTAAACATGACTTGCCCTCAGAGAAAACTATAAACAATGTGGCTATGATCTAATTTCCTTGGTGTGTATAAGACTTCCATCTTTGATGTGGATTAAACTACTCTGCCCTCATTTTCTCCTATTTTCAGCTGTAACAAATTGCAGAATTTCCAACCTAAAGATCCTTCCCAATAGTTATTCTTAAATAGCAAAGAAATAAAACAGGTGTAATTGCTGAAGAAGTTGAAGGGTAATTTTTAAAGAAGCCTATATAGCTATCAAAAGCAACAAAGATGACAGAAAATTAAGCTTTCTAAATTTGGCCATGCAGAAAAATTCTATGTTCTTCTTGTTCCATGACCTAGAAACAAGATCCTCTTTGTGGCACAAATTCCACCAAATATCACATCTATATTTGGTAAAAATGGAAATAATATAGCCACTCTCTTTTCAGTATTATGTGATTTCAATAGGCTTTCTGGTGCTTCTAGGGTAGACAATAAAATGAAGCACAGGAATGGTAGCAAGATGGATTCATTCCATTCACAAGATAGAGAAGCAGGGTTATTTCATATCATCTTAGCTTTTAATCAGTTTTTAATTCACTAATTTCACGGTCATAAAATATTAGAACTGAAAGAGACCTTAGAAATTATTCCCATCAAACTTCCTCATCTCTAAGGCCCAGAAAGTTCATAGGAGGCTGAAAGTCAAACAACGTCATGCGTAGGATGCTTACTGATGCTATCTTTGACTAGATCCTCTAACATTTTGCAAAGAGCTCACTAATAAGCTTGATCTTCTGGAAAAATTTTCTGTGTCTATATTAGTTGTTATAACATGATTTAGAATAACTGACCCATTGAAACAGCATCCAGAGACATCTTTTAAAGATGTAAGCCCTTTCTCTTCTTTGGGTAGTCTTTTCCACAGGCCTTCTCCTACTTTTACTTTGAAAACACCTCCTTCCCCATATCCTTAAAACACACATGTCCAAATCTTGCAGGCTGGGATCAACTCATTTTATAGGAATATACCCTCCGAAAATACACCTTGGGACATATGTATGCCTTTTGTTCTTTGCCTTTTTGGAATTCAGGCATTAATTTCTCTTGGATCAGTGTTCAATGCATCCTTTTCTGTCATGTCTCAGTTTAATGAAACTTCTTGGGAGCAAACATCATTGACTCTCCAGCCCTCAGACATCTTTCATCATTGTACAGTTTCTTTTCTAGTACTAGCTCCTGTTGGAACACGTCATCTCAATTGGAGCAGCAAAAGGAACCACACCTCTTTCTGATACAGCTTTCAGTCTCGCTGTATATCTGTCTAGTCAGAAGTAGTCCTGCACACTAGAGAAAGAACTAAATAATTCGCTGAAGATAAATGAACAAATGAATGAACATATTTCTATAAATTTGACTGAAAATGCTACACAGGTGATATGAATTTTGTTCATAGTTGATTTCAATTATGACCATGTTTTAACACTTTGGCAACTAGAACTTATATGAAAAAAACATGCTAATACAAACCATACAATACCAAAATTTCACACGATGCCACTCCTTAACACCAAGAAGATGTATCAATGGCATGACATTAATAAGTCAATGTTTCAGAGGCTTTCCACCCACTAGATTCATAGTACAGGTGGAAATGAAGAGGAACAAAAATACACAATCTGAAACATAAAATCTATACAACTTGTTTCATTTTATAATATAAATGTACGCTAAGTTGTATAGCAGCACAAAGATTGAGAAAATATTCAAAATTCCAATATCAACAAGGAGAGTCTCTGTGCTAGCTTAAGTCATGATCCAGGCTCCTGTGAACCTTATTACCTTTAGCCTTCACTTTGTGTTGGTGGACTGTCTGTACCCCAAATATGTGTATAAACACACATAGCATACCCAATTCTGTGCCAGGTAAGTAGAATAGCCACGGCATATAAAAGGGTGCTGTCAACTGGTCCACACTGATATATTTTAAGAATAAGAAAAGGTCTTACTATGTGATAGGCTTAAACTCACTACCTAACTCAGGCTAATCTTAAACTCACAGCAGTCCTCCTGTCTCAGTCCTTTCAAAGGCTAGAACTACCTGTTTTTGCCCTCATGCCTAGAAAGGGATTTTATCATATCAACTGCATTCATCATTTTAGAGTGCCGGGTTGCTTGGATCTCTTGACCTTTATTCAACCCCAAGTATCATAAAACTACAATACATCATTCCCTTTATTCTACCAGGCCCAAATATATCTTGCGATGATCCCAAAAGGCAAATGCTGCCAAGTAGACATTGGGCAAAAGGCTTAGTTGTAGAAAAGATAGGCATAAGAATTACTTCTTGGGCTTGGCTATTTTCTGGTCTGGAAGCAAATGGTTTCAGGTATAAGATATTTCAGTGTTGATAAGTAAGAATACAGCCAGTGAGTTTTGCAACTAGAATATGAGGAAACTAGATCCCTATACTATTCTCCCACTGGATTGAAATATTTAAACTTCTTCCAATATTGATAAAAGTGATAACAAATGCAATATATTAGGAAATCTATACTATATCTTCAATAGTATCTTAGCATCTATAGGTAGGACTAAATTTCACTGAAATCTTCATCTGTCTAGGATCAAAGCCTCTGATCCTAGATACCATATAAAGAGCCCAAGAGAAAGGTCAATGCCCACAGTTACAGGGTCAAAGTTCAACTTCGCTTCCTTAAGGCATCCTACTCACCCTTTCTGCTTGCTAGAACCATCAGACCTACAAGCATCCATATTGTGATTTCAGTATTTGTGAGCTATTTAGTGGATAATAACACAAATAACACAAAAGCTTTGACACTGGGGACATGCACACTCTCTGCTAGGTGGGATTTTTTTTTTTTTACTCCAAGCAAGTTCTCTCTGTTTAGAATTTAAGGAGAGACAATTGAAATATAGATCATTGTATGGCTGAAACTTGGTTCTACCACACATCACTGCTGCTAGTTTCAGGCTCCATGGCAAAGTTTTAATATATGTCTATGTCCCTCAGAATCTCCAGTTTTAAAAAGCAGACTCATACACTAACTCTCCAACCTTCAGACCAACAAATGAGATGGTATGTTAACATAATTAATTATGTCTTATTTTCCAATTGTTCACTGAATTTCCTTCCCATTATGATCTTAAAACTGATTATTGTTTGATGGTCACTTAGTTTTGTTTTTTGTTTTCCAGACCTTAATAATATTAGATAGAGTAGTTGATAGTTTTGTCTGCACATGATATTAAGTGTCTTGTTAATTTAATTTTCTTTCACTTTGTCCGATCTTCGCTGTAGACAGAAAGGCAAGCAGAGTACTGTAGTAAAGGAAGACTTCACACCATGTCCTACTACACATGACAAGATACTGATTCTGGTTATATCATGAAAAAATTTGAAATTTTTTATTTAATTTATTGCACATTTGATACTGTGATAATCATTTGGGGTGATATTTCCACTTCTCCCCATCTAATTTTCTTAGCACTGCAAAATCATGAATATGGACTCACTATAAGATAAGGTTCTCTGGAATCTCTCCAAATATTCTGTGACTGAGTCTCTTCCCTTATCACTGTAGCACTGCCTCCTGGCTTATGGGGGCATGGAAGAACTCATCACCTCTTGGAGAGGAGCATCCATATCTCAAAGAAGCAGAAACTAGCTGAATGGTTCCTTATCGAGAAGGCAGAGGGTAGTGAACAGTACACTTAGAGAAGCTTCTGTGGCAGGTTCCACGGTGCAAATCAGAGGTTTGGGAAGAAATCTTGTCTCCTCAGACTGCCTTCTCACCCTGCGCATTCTGCTCATTAACTCATTAATCTTTGCACCTCCCCTACAGTGAGGTGACTGCTATTTGCCTGGGGTTGTAAGTGGAGAGATAGAACTAAAGCACTGTGAACTTCATCAATATGCCCAGGATCACCATGGGAGATTTACATGTCAGTAAGATCTGAGCCCAGAAGCCTCTTCTACTCTCCTCCTTCTGGGTCCAGAGATCGCCTCCACTCCACCATTAGCATAATGGTCACGGGAAGATGTCATTTCAGTTCTGAGTGTTGTTAGCTGAAGCTGCTGAACTCTCCTGAATACACATCCAATTGAGTCTCTGTACCACCTACACTGCCTGCATAATTCCACTCTCTTCCTCATCCACCTGTCAACAGCTGCTCTGCCTGATAGAATGCACCAACTTGAGGAGGAAAAAAAAATATTCTGGGGAAAAAAATGGACAGTTCTTTTCCAATCTAGTGCCAATAATGAAGTAATGTCACTCTGAAATGACCACCTTCTTTTCCAAAGTGAAATTTTACTCTTCTACATTGGCTGTCTCTGTGCATCAGACACCCCAGTGCAAATGACATTTTGGTTTATCACAATGATATTGTTGATGAAAACAGCCTGCCAGTAAGAATGCTTGCATAGTTCAACTCTTAACATTTGGGAAAACAGAATTTGAAAAGAATAAGTGTGCTGTGGCGACACTATGTGCCTCCCCACTATGGTGCATTCATTAATTATTCCAAAGTTCTAAGAAACTGCTAACATTCTATCTATACAATTGAGAGTAGAGAAACACAAAAAGTTGATTTAAATCCATGTTGCTCAGCTGCCTCCAAAACCAAGATTTGAACTCATCTTTCTGTGCTTCTAAAGGATGTTGAATCTATATGTGAGAAAACGAATGTACTAAAAACATTTATTATTTTTCAGTTGACATAATAGAATCAGCACTTCTGTTTTTATAAAAAGGCTTGAGTTAAAATTTGGGCTCTGAACAAGGATGGATGCCTGTCCTGGCCCCTGAGACATTACAGGTTTGTACCATTAGACTATAGTAACTGTTTTCCTTTAGCTTCAAACGTGATGCTCTGTAGAAGACTCCTCCAGATTGGTGAGTGAATGGAAACATCTGTAGACAGAGGATGCTGGATGTTATTTAGGAAGAGTCTCAACGATAACCAAAATACCCAGCCAGACAAATGTATTGAATTCCAAGCCCTTGCCAAACAATGTGGCACATCATCTTTATGCTTAGAAGCTGTAATTAATCTCTGGGATCAGATAGTGCTCACCAAAAATTCAGCCAGAAGAGAAGGTACTCCTGTACTCCCAGCACAAATGTCAATAGGTACCCAACTTTTTTCTCAACATACACAGCAACGATCTACACCTCTGTCATTCTGTCAATAGGATGGTACTATATTCACTTTCCTTTTCTCCCCAAGGAAACTACTTTGTGGCTGATTAGTCCCCTCTGAACAAATGGTGTTTTTATTGAAAATCTAAATGTGATGCTTTTTAGAATTTTTATTTGAAGTATAAATTCAGTGATATTCACACATGTATCTGCCCTGTTTTAGTACTTGTCTTAGTCAATGTTCTATTGCTGTGATGAGACAACATGACAGTGGTAACTCTTATAAAGGAAAGCATTTGATGTCATGGTAGGAAGAATGGTGGCATGCAGGCAGACATGGTGCTAGTGAGGTTGAGAGTTCTACACAGGCAGCAGGAAGAAAGTGAGCCACTGCATCTGGCTTGAAAACCGAAAACCCACCCTCAGTGGCATAGTTTCTCCAAGGACACACACACACACACACACACACAATTTAACACAATTTAAAAAAAAGTAAATGCTTACCAGACATAGTGGTACCAGGGAGTGTGTGTCAGGGGGTGTGGCTGACAAGCCCAATCATACTGCTTGTTAATTTAAAGAAAAGCCTGATCCTAAATGAAATAAAGGGATTGGTGACCTCAGGGCAAGACCCCACCCAATTTCCAATTTGTGAAAAGGAATTAAAGAAAGGCTTAGGGTTGGGTAAGGTAGAACATGCCATTAATTCCAGCACTCATGAGATAGAGGCAGGTGGATCTGAGTTCAAGGCTAGACTGGTCTAAGACTGAGTTCCAGGACAGGCAAGCTTAGGCAGCAAAGGAAACCATCAGAACCAGAGCACTGATGAAAACATATTTGAATGAGGCAGCCATATTCCAGCCCTAGCAAGAAAAAGAACTTGACTGCTTTGGCCACATGGTTCTGTCTTTAGAGTCAAAGATACAAGAAAGGGGTTGTGAAATCTTCCTCTACCTCTAAGGATAGCTTCCAAGGCCTGATGTGTGTCAGGGATGTCCCTGTGTGGATGCCTAGAAAAGTCATTGTGTGAAGCTGTGATCCAAGCCTAGGTTTCCTTAGAGCCCTAAGATGTTGGAGATGCCAGAGTCATCAGGTACCAGCCAAGGAGAGCTCCTAAGAGAATGTAGAATCAGCTGAAGAGAGAGGAGTTTGTTGCAGTCAACAAAGCTGAAAGGATGTGGAGATCTAAAGAATACCTTGACATCAGATATAAGGGTGGGGAATTTAGAGTTTTCACTGCTGGTCTTCAGTCTTGCTTTGGTCAAGTGTTTCATCACTGTGCTCCCTTTTCTCCCCCTTAAATGGTAATGCATGTTTTGTGCCATTGTATGCTGCAAGTATGTGATCTGCTTTTTGTTTTTTACTTTCCTGGGAATTACAGTTAAGAGATTGCCATGAGTCTCTGAAGAAACTATGGATTCTTAAACAGTGCTGAGACTATGATAGACTATGAGGGCTTTTGAAATTTGACTGAATGCATTTTTGCATTGTAATGTGGCTATAAATCTATGGTGTTCAAGGAGTGGAATGGTGTGGCTTGACTAGGAATGGCCCCCATATGCTCCTATATTGAAGACCTGGTTATTAAAGGGTGGTATTACTTGACAGAGATTAGGAGGTGTGGCCTTGTTAGAGTAGGTGTGGCCTTATTGGAGGAAATGATTCAATGGGGGTGGGCTTTAGGTTTTTATAAATCCAAGCCAGGTCTAGTAGCTTGCTCTCTTTTCCTGTTACCTGTGGATCCCACTTAGAACTCTCATCTTCTCTAGCACAGAGTATGCTTGCATGCTGCCTTGTTTCCTGGCACGATAATAATGGACTCAGCCTCTGAAACTGTGAGCCAGTCCCAATCAAATGCTTTCCTTTATAAGAATTGCCATGGTCATAGTGTTTCTTCACAACAATAGAACATTGACTAAGGCTATAAGACATGAACATGAAAAGTGCCTAAGACCCCACTACTCCAGTTGAGAAAGAAGTCCTTCCCAGAACCTTAAATTTTCTCCTTTCACTGTTTTTTCCTAACAAATTTAAATTTTATCCTGGTGGATGGAGCATCTTACCTCCTTCTCCCCTTCAAAAACCTAATGTTGAACATTAGGTGTAACATTAAGTTTCAACATGTAAGCTATTAAAACATTCCAACAGTTCCACTCACACAAGTTCAAACATACTATATTATTTAATGATGAGGAGGAAGATGGGACACTGAAAGAAAAATTATTATACCAAGTGATTTTTTTAAACTTAATTTTTATTACGTTTCTGTGTGTGTGCACACACATGCACACACATGCACGTACGCGTGCACTCTGTGCCTTGACACACAAATTGAGGTCAGAAAACTACTTGTTGGTGGTATCAATTCTCTCCTTCTACCACATGGATTTTGGGATTCGAACTCAGATCATTAGCAAGTAACTTTATCCAGTGAGCCACTTTGCCAGCCCATTCATGTTTTAAGTAATGTATATCAGTGTGTCATCTCCGTATCTAAATTCCCTTATTTCTGCCGCTTGTGGGCAAAGCAACCCACTTAAGGTCCTACTCTAGAAAGGGGTATACAGGGTCTCATGCTGTACCCCCATCCGGTGGTCTCCAACTTCCAGGAGCAGAAGAAGCTCACCGTGGCTTCAGTCTTTTCCTGTGCTTCTCTCTGCTGACCTTCACTGGTTCCCCCATGTCTCAGTTCTATCCACCCCTCCCTTTAAAACCTTCATGTCGTAACATCCTGCTCCATATTTATTTGTCTGCTGAATTCTTTCTGTTTAGGCAGAGAATCAGGCACCAAGAATGTGCAAGCATTTCAGAGAGGCATTCTGTATATATAAAGAGCCAGCCGTGGGGAGAACTAACCAGAAGAGCATAGATGAGACACAGAAGTAACCTTGCTATGCGGATGAGAATATGTACAGATTTGTTACATAAGTAGCAAATCTGATCATAAGTACTTCTCTGATCATTGAAAGAAACTTTTGGTAAAACTATCTACTGCATGTTCTAACTGACTTCCAAGGCATGTTCTAACTAACTTCCATTGCGTGTTCTAACTGACTTCCACTGCATATTCTGACTCCCACTGCATGTTCTAACTGACTTCCACTGCATGTTCTAACCAACTTCCACTGCATTTTCTAACTTGTAGGAAGAGACCACTTGTTCATCCTGGCCGCCCAGAACCAACATAATCACACAGAAGCCATATTAATTAAATCACTGCTTGGCCCATCCACTCTAGCTAACTCTTACATCTTAATTTACCCATTTCTATTAATCTGTGCATCACCAAGAAGTTGTGGCCTATCAGCAAAGTTCAAGAGCATCTGTCTCCAGCGGCTCCATGCCTTCTCTCTGACTCTGCCCTTCTTTCTCCCAGCATACAGCCTAGGTTTCCCTGCCTAGTTCTGTTCTTCCCTGGCATAGGCTCAAAGCAGTTCTTTATTCATTAATCAATAAAAGCAGAACAAAGACAGAAGGATCTCCCACACCACTAACTGACTTCCACTGCATGCTCTAACCAACTTCCACTGCATATTCTAACTGAATTACAGGGCACATTCCAACCAGCTTCTACTGCATGACCTAACTGACTACTACCTCATGTGCTAACCGACTCCCACTGCATGTTCTAATTGACTTCCACTGCATGTTCTAACTGACTTTGTATGCCAATGAACAGGAAAGGGAGGAAGAGCACAGGAAGATGACAGGACTCAGATTTGGCCACCTGGACTTACCCTCTAGAGACAGTTCAAACCCCTGAAAGGGCTATCACTCGGCTGTGCTATCAGTGGACCACAAGTCCCACTCAGGGTTAGGTGACCTTGTGAAGCAAAAATAATATATCACAACCATACAGTGTAATAAGAGATATGTGTGAGGCTCAATTGCTCAGCCAGCTTTTCTAAATAGCATTCTGATTACATTCGACGCCTCAGCAACCCCACTATTCTTGCTGCCCAGGCTCTCTGCAGCCAATATATACACCAGATGATGAAAAGCCAGGGACTCACTAAGCAGAAGCCAAATCACACATCAGCAACATCAGCAAAAGGGCATATAAAGCAATCATGTTAAATATTTAGATGTGTAAAATCCCAGAGCATGACACACACAGAGGTGGAAATGTACATTTGTTAGCCAGGAAACTTAAGATTGTAAGCTAGGATCATAATATGCCTTTCAAGGGAAGTGAATCTAAGAATGATCTGTTTCCTGTTGACCTACAGGGTTCAAATAACTACTTCAGATCCCAAGTGGACCAGGGACTGGTCTCACTGAATCATAGCTTTAACCCCAGACATTTGCATTTTATATGTTATTGTTGCAAAATGATTTCACAAACATTGTGTTATATAACACAAGAAGCAAAAACATAATGTGAAAAGTTTACTACACTAGATTTGGGGCATTTCAACAAAACATAAATATTTTGAAAGGAAACAAGCAAGCTACAGCACACTACCAAGAAGGATAGCAGGTAAGAATGAATGGGTGTTGTCCATTTCAAAGAAACTATCAGGAACTGAGCATCAGATGTGTATCTGAGCTAAAAGTAACTCCCCACACAAAACAAACATTGATTTTATTCCTATTACCACAAAAAAACATCAGTAGATTTCACAGCTAGTACTTATCACTCCATAGCTGTTTAGAGTACAAATAAGGAGAAACAATATTTCAATGAAAGAATAATTGCAAGTGAATGTTATATGTAAATATTTAATGAGTAACCATGTGATAATGGAAGTGTTTGGAAGAACGTAGATGAATAGGATTTAAAGAAAGATCACTCATTGAGGTAGTGTTCAAGGGACAGGAGCCATAAAAATGAAATCTTAGGTGAATTTGCATATAAGAAAGTATTTTTCACTTAGAGAATGTGAGCTCTTAAGGATGTAAAATCTGATCAATTAGACATTAAATGTATTATAGTCTCCCTACTACAATATATTACCTTCAAGAAAATAATATAATCTGCTTGCCTATTTACTAATCAGAGATTGAGCACTTCTTCAAAGAATGTCAGTGATGGATTTCTTACCTAAAATTCACAAAATGCTCTGGGTTCAACCTCCAACACTAAAGAATGAAAAAGGAAAGAAAGAGAGAGAGAGGGAGAGAGAGAGAGAGAGGGAGAGGAGAAGAAGAAGGAAGGAAATAAGGGAAGGAAGGAGAGACAGAGAGAAGGAGGGAGGGAGGGAGGAATCATGCAGAAAGAGTGGGAGGAGAGAGAGTGAGAGAGTAGAGAGATGGGGGGGAGGAGGAGAAGGAGAGACAGAGAGAGGAGAGCCTTGACTAGAAGACAGACACATTTACAGACACAGAGATCTGCCAGGGAGGTGGACATGAAGGACTATCCAGAGAATAGTTTGACACTGATGCTTCTGAGACAGTCCCAGATTTCAAACCCCTTTAGAAGTTGTGAAAAGGCTCAAGAACATAGTATTTCTGATAGAAGAAACTGAGAAATGGAAGAGGATAGTCATGTGCAGTTAAAGCAGAAGCCCCTCTTTGTAGCAGGAACTAGCCACAGAACATAGCAGTGACCTGCTTGTTCTGCCTTGAGATGATTAAAATGGAAAATAGTGAAGCATTGCCCCAAAAGTGATCCTGGGAAGCACTGCTTCCTCGGGGTGTGTCATAGCAAGGGGTCTAAAACCAGATGCTCATGGACCTTGAAGCCGGAAGTAGAGCTGGAGGAGTCTTAGCAGTCGTTATCAAATCAGAATCCCAGGATGGCTGATCTTACATGTCCCTTAGGACATGCATTTAATCTTATTCACTTGGGTTCAGAGGATATGTTCCCCCAGAGCAGAGGCCACTTGAGGGCAAAGGAGAGAGTCAAGACATCTCGAGGAACTGACCACCATATCCTAGACCATCTCAGTTCCAGTACAGATTTTCATTCTTTGTATTCTCCTTTTTCTTATCTCCAGACTTATTTAATAGATTTGAGATGCATCTTCGGGTTGGTTAACATGACTCTGGGTAAGTAAATTTCTTTTCAAAGTAAAAATGTAGGTTAGACACACTTCTTAATTATATTCTCCTAAACAGTCTAAAGCCAAACTTTTACAGGAAAGAAATATATCTTACAGTTATGCTTAAGCTTCATGGACAATTGCTTGATCTTTCCTTGAAGAGATATATGAAAATAATCTCATCTCTTATTTTATTGATAAACCTCTAGAATTTAAAAAGGAACTTGTCCAAATAAGAGCGGCAGGTTTTTGTTTGGTTGGTTGGTTTGGCTTTTTTGTTTGTTTTTCAAGACAGGGTTTCTCTGTGTAATAGCCCTAGCTGTACTGGAACTAGCTCTTGTAAACTAGACTGTCCTTAAACTCACAGAGATCTGCCTGCCTCTGCCTCCTGAGTGCTGGGATTAAAGGTGTGTGCCGGGCTAAGTGTAGCAGTTTTGTAAAGCCTTGCTGCAATGCCAGAGAAACAGCCATTTACATGGATACTTACAAGAAGAAAACTAAACATCCGAGAATATAAGTCAACAGTTCAGTTGAGCATGACTGAAGAATTAGAAGGAACAGGTTCAGGTCCTAGATTGTCACTTCCAGCTCATGGCCTTCAAGCCACTCTGCTCTTCTAGAAGTTCACTATGGACCCTCATCCATCTATTTCATTGCTCTCTGTCTCAAAGGGGTGTGGCCTGCTGGCAAGGATTAAACGTGATTACCTGGTACCATTTGTAATCATTATAGAAAGTACTAGAACATACATCTCCATAGTTCCTTTGGGAGGTCACAGAAACTAGAGCTCAGAAACACTTGCCACTGGTGCTGTAGCCCTGGGATTAGGTTGTGAGAGTCTGAAAACTCCTGGATGGGAACAGCAAATGCTGGCCATCACGGGGTAAAGGAGGGTTGATGAAATATACAGTTCCTATCCTTTGGTTTTAAAACTTGCCACCCAGAACTTTCTTTCATTTCTATGTTGCAGAGTTATGTATTGGAAATCTAAGGGCCAGGCTGCCCATCTAATTGTGCATAAGTCTAATAGTGAGCCAGCTTGCAAATAGCAAACCACAGTCACCCACTCTTCAGTATTTAAGAAAGAATAAAATGAATGAACATGAACCACAGAAAACAGTTTCAAACGTTTACTTTTGTGCGGGTTTTAATGTTTTCGAGTATGTTCACGTATTTTTCTTAAGGATGGACAGTGATCTGGAAGAAAGATGGCCAATAGGGCCAGATCTGCAAGGCTAAAGTGGGCCTAGGGGCTAGCACCTATTTGGGACAGCTACAGCTAAGCTGTCAGCCAGGCCCCTGAGTGTCAGCAGGGGCTCTCCCAGACTCACACAAAGTTACTCTACCAACTGTGCGGACTGTTACAGACAAACCTAGAAATGTGTGTATCATTTTTCCTAGTGTAGGGGGGAAATCCAAACTCATCATTGTAGAAGATAGTGTTCCCATTTTCTTAGACTAGCTTTCATCTCTTCCTCTGTGAGATTTTTCTATGAATGTGTTATTCACACAAAGAAAAAAAACAGAAAATAAATGGCTAAATGCCGCCACTGTTTTCAAATTACATTATCAGTGCTGCCCCACCACTATTTACTTGCAGGGTCGCACACACAAGAACTCTATGCCTAACATCCTCAGTGTGGAAGATGGATGGTATAAGATATACGAATGCATTTTTATCAGAATCTTCCAACTTAAATTTATGAGAGTAGCAATATGCTGTGTAAATATTGAGTTTCACTTCCCTCATCAAAACACACAGCACAGAAATTCTCACGCCCTATATGTAGAAATACTGAGTTCAGCTGCTGTTCCTATCCTGCCCTTCTTTCCTGGGCCTTGGGACAGACGGAATATGGCTGTTGAGTCTGGCAACTGGAAAATTCTTCCTAAAGGGCAAATTGCAGTATTATGGATCACAGTCCACCAAGTGGGAAAGTAATGTAGAAAATCACTATTCAAGCTGATAAAAACCTGCCTGCCTCCCCCGGCAAGGCAACGCCATTTCTCATCTCCACCATCCTGGAGACATTTAGAGGGTCATAATTCCCAGCTCTTGTTTCTTTTATTCGCCCTTCTTTCCCTAGGTGGGAGGAGGCAAGTCCAAAAGGAGCTGAAGACCAGAAGAAGATGACTGAACTAATTCATCTTGTGGCTTGCCAGCACTCTCTCAGGAAGATGATTTAACATCACTTCATCTGTCAGGAGTCTGAAGCTCTGAATAACTGTATATAGTTTCTGGAGAGCATTTGCTAAAGTCCCTTCAGTACACAGGAAAGAGGGTGAATACAAACTGTGTTTGCTCTTATTCCTCTCTTTGGGACTCCCTGAAGTATCCAGTGTTGCCTAGGGACTGACCCACCAGTGATTATCGCCTTTCATGTAGAACAATATGAAACCAGTACAGGTTGGGTCCTGCTGCCAAATGTGAACATCCGTTTGCAGCTGTGACTCTCATTCTACCTGGCTGTGGAATCATTTGACATCCAGAGGAGTCACTATGAAGTGAAAGAAATCAAAATAATTTCCCTTTGTGTGTGTGTGTGTGTGTGTGTGTGTGTGTGTGCGTGTGCGTGCGTGCTTGCCTGCCTGTGCATGTGTATGTGCGTGTGTGTGTGTCTCTGTGTGTGTTTTACAACCCCAACAACTCCCTCTGACACAGCAGAAAAGTTCTGCTCCCTGAATACTAGCCTTGCAACAACCATCTTGTTCACAATCTTCCCTTCACTGTAAGGGACATCTGAGATAAATCAATACAAACTGTGACTGTTTCCTGTGCTAAAGGTTTCACAGTCAATTCTACCCAAGGAGTTGGTGTCACTCACAAAACTCCAAGGAGATTTCCTGTTTCTTTGCTTTGTTTTCTCTAATCACCCTCTGAGATCCTGGTAGAGAGAGCATTTACAGATGCCTAGCCAGTCCTGCAGTCATATTACATTGAAATCAAATATAGCTTATTGCTCTAGTCTACAGACAACTTTGGGCTAAACACTACCTTACCTCCAGTGGGTCTAGGTGCACTAGCAACCTCTTTACCTACACCTACCTGAGAAGCTTTACTCTGGGTTGCTCCTTCCATCTCTTTGTTCTTCTGAAACACCTGTGTGAGGATTGCTTCTCTTGGATGAGGTACCTTCGGAGTGGGTTTTCCTAGTGAGGATTGCTTCTCTTGGACGAAGTATCTTTGGAGTAGATTTTCCTAGTGCCTTCCCATGAAATAACTCTCACGCTAACTTCCTGTCTTCTGTATAGTTCCCCTCCTCGACAACCTTGTCAGCATTTAAACTACATTATTTCTTATGTGTTTGTCTTCACTACATTTCCGCTGCCATAATAAAAGACTCCAGTCAAACAGTAACTCAAGAAAGAAAGGTTTATTTTAGTTTATAATTTAAAGTTGTAGTCCATCATTGCAGGAAAGCCAAAGCAGTAGGAGCTTGAGGCCGCTAATCACAGGGAATTGACAGGCAAGAAGCAGATAATGATGAATACTTGCCAGCCCACTTTCTCCTTCTCATACAGTTCATGTCATGACACTAATCCCAAGGAAGAGTGTGCTTCAAGCAGTGAGCAGATCCTCCCATATCAACTAATGCGATCCAGATGATCAGTCACGGGCATACTCAATGTCCCATTGTCCTGGTGATTCTAAGCTTATCAAGTGTACAGTTAAGATTAACCATCAAATCATTAATAACCTTTTCCCCTAGAGTGGAATTTTTGAAAATCACAAAGTCTCACTGCCTAAAGAAAGGCTAAGTCATAAAATTGCTTTAAATGTAGTAATAATTGAGAACTAGATAGTAAGTACAGTGCTTGCCTTGCATTTGTGGAACTCTGGGTTCAGTCCCATAAATCATGTAAAATGGGTGTGTTGGTGAATACCTTAATTCCAGCATGATATAGGTATAGCAAGTATTAAAGGTTGTTCTGATCTACATAACAATTTATAGGGCAGGCTGTGAGATCTCTGCTTGGAAAAAATCTATCTATCTATCTATCTATCTATCTATCTATCTATCTATCTACTTACCTACATACCTATCACTATCTATCCTTCTCTCTATACATACATCTGTCATACACGGGTTTGTGTGCCTACACACACACACACACACACACACACACACACACACACACACAGCATATAGTTAGGCCATACTCTCAAAACCCAGATGAGAACAGGGTGGGGATGGGATAGATAGTTTTTGTTGTTGTTGTTAATTGATGAAAAAAATGAGGTCATCTTAAATAAAAGGGATCATATGGACAAGGGGAGGTCATTGATCATGATGGGAAAACCCACAGAAACAGTTGACCTGAGCTTGTGAGAACTCATAGACCAACAGCTGGCTATTCTGCATGGGACCAAACCAGGACCTATTCATGTGGGTGGCCATTTTGTAGCCTGGTCTGTCTGTGGGATCCCTGGCAGTGGGACCAAGAGCTATCCCTAGTGCATGAGCTGGCTTTTTTAAGCCCATTCCACATGACAGGATGCCTTGCTCAGCCTTGATGGGGGGGGGGTGCTTGGTCCTGCCTAAATGTTAATCTTTTTAACTGGAGTCTTTAATTTAATTAATTAAGCATCTATATGACAGCAATTAAGTATACTAGTTTTCCAGATATAAGATATTTTTTCCCAAACGCAAAAAGAGGATTTTGAAGGCTGGAAAATATTGTTCATACAATTGTCATCCCTCATGGCTTCCAGCATCTTCCTTGCACTCTACGAATTGTTGAGAAAATATTCATTGGAAAGATAAATGGAAATATAGAATATGAATGACTAAAGCAATAATATATATTTCTTTTCATAAAACAAGCTTGACATAAAAACAAGCACCTCCAGCTGACAGCAGCTTTCGCACATCTGCTTAGGGCCACAATCTTCTCTATGTTTAATATCTTTCCACCCCAGGTAATCCTCATTTTGTTATAGTTTTAGCCATTCCACAAAACTCAAGGAAACAAAGAAGCATAGCTAAGTCCTCATGGAAGCCTGGCTAAAGAGTGGGTATGATTTAAGACAGGCACTTCAGACTCTATAAATTTCCTCAGCCAGCATTAGGACTGCTAAATATTTTATATAGCATTGCTTGCCTAGGTGTGACATCTAGAAACCTTATGAATGTATCCACTTTCTCATTTGATTTGTTTTCCCTCCTGGTATTAGGCATAACTTTTGCCCACACTTCAACATATCTCGCATTCGGCGGTTGATCCCAAACTTAAATAGTAGTAGCTTTCCTTCACTATAGAGAAATAATATAATCCTGACTAATATCTTCATGTCTTCCTTTAAAATAATATTAGGGGAATTCTCTCTCTCTCTCTCTCTCTCTCTCTCTCTCTCTCTCTCTCTCTCTCTCTCTCATCTAATTATTTTACATCTGGCCACAGCCTCTTCTCCCAGTCCCTCGCCCCCAACCCCCTACTTTTCTGCCTACATCCAGGAAAGGGCAGGTCTCCTATTCATATCAATAAAACATGGCATATCAAGTTGCAGTAAAAACAAACACCTCTCCATGTAGTAAGGCTAGACAAGACAACCAGGTATGAGAAATAGGGTCCCAAAAGGCAATAAAAGAGTCAGATACAGGCCTGTTCCCACCATTAGGGTACCGTAAGAGGACCAAGCTACACAACTGGAACATATATTCAGAGTACTTAGGTCAGTCTCTCCCAAGAGTCTATAGGGAAATTCTCTCACATCATATTAACAAAGGCAGGCTGACAAACTCTTGAGTTGGTTATCACTCTTCAAGTAGCATCTGCTACACTCATATGTTGAGACAGAAAGAAAGGCAAATGCAAACCACTCTCTCTGTTCTTGAGACTCATCTGGTCACACTGGCAATACTGGACAGCAAAATAGGAGGAGGTGATTAGGGGAATAGACATTTGCAGAGTGTTACATGCTTAACCTGGAAATGGAAGGCATATGTGAGCACAGATACTTGCATCCTCTTTGATTCTGGAGACATCAAAAAGAGGAGAGAGAGCAAAGAGGTAGAGAGCTATCATCCCGCCTTTGACCCTGGTGGATTAAAGAAAAATTCCTCTATATTTTCTGAGGCTGGTGCTGCAGGGAATCATGCCTGTGAGATTCCAATCACTACAACATAATATGTGAGGCCATTAACTCATAAGTAAAAAAAGGCCAGGTGTGGTGTGGCTCATGGCCTACCAACTTGGGAAGTTTAGGCAGGATGGTGTCTATGAGTTGGGGCCAACTTTGTGGGTTCCAGGCTACCTAGTATGATTGTGGTCATTGCACAACTGTGCTTCATCAAAAAGAGAGTAAAGTTATATGTGTGGAGGTTTTAGACCTAAATCAGATAAGTTCATTGTTTCTGGTAGAGGGGTGACAATAGTGGTGGGAAGCAGAGAAGAACAAACTTTCTATCTCATCAGCCAGTAAGGAGAGAGTGGGATAGACAAAAAAAGAGAAGGAAATAGAGAGAAAAGAAGGGAGACAAAGAGAGAAGCAGATAGGAGAGAGAAGAAATACAGAGAGAAAGAAGAGAAAAGGGCAACACAGAAATAAGACAGAGAGAAAGGAGGGACAGAAAAAGGAAGAGAAGAAAAGGAAAAGGTAGAGTTAAAAAGGTGGGAAAAGAGCAACAAAATCAGAAGAAAATGAGGAGAAAGAAAAGAGAGAAGGAGAATGAAGATGGAGTGACAGAGGTAGACTAGCAGAGAGAGGCAGAGGAAACAGAGATGCAGAGAAAAATAGAAAGGAGAAAAAGGAACAGGAGGTGATGCTACTTTTCCCTTCAAGGATCTCCTCCCTGTGACTTGAGAACCTGTATTTGGCTCTCCTACTCACAGTCTGTCTTGTCTTTCCACAGCAACACTCAAAGGATCTAGCCCTTAGTCCTGGGCATTTAGAGGCACACTAGTGGGGAATTAACCCGTTGGGTAAAACAGTTACCATGGGAAGTCTAAGCAAAGATCTAAGTAATGGTCTAAAGATCAAAGTGAAGGTCTAAAGCTAAAATCCAACAGAACAGTACTTGGGGCATGGACAACTGTCAGATTTCAGAAAGAACAGTTGTATCATATCATGGGAAGCTCAAGGTTAGGGTTGGATTCTGGTCCATGGAAACCATATTTACCATCTGTATATAAATGCCCAAGTATGTCTAAATTTACCATTTAATGGGAATGACCTGCAACCCTTTAAGAGATAAAGAACAAGTTATAGAGAGACTCCTGGGGCCTGTGGGGCCCTCCTAGTCCCTTCACACTGTTTCTCCATCCAGAGTATATATGAGGACCGAAGTGTTGGGCAACAGTTGAATTTGAAACCATGCCTTCAATGAAATGGAAATAGTATCCATCAAGGCCCCAATTAAAAGTTTACAACAAGGCAAGCAGGAATGGCAATGGAGATTTAGAGCAGACCAGATTGATTTTAATAACTTAAAGAGATTGTGAAGATGTGAAATTTGCTACCCAGTAGAAAAAAAAGTAGAGACAGAGGGTCTGAAAGGAGTATTAATATTTAGAAAACTAAAGACTGTTTTGTATTCAAACTCAAAAGAACTTAACCCCATCCTTCCTGACTGATTAACAAGTATTGATTGACAGGAATGGTTTAAGAATTCTGTCTTGAATCCTTCCTTTCAAGTGTCTAAAGATCATTAGCCCTTACTTTCTCTCTAGGCCTAAGAAACCCCTCTTACACTCACACCCCATGTGATTTCAAGGCTACATCCTCATGTCTTGCATAGACCTTTCTTTTCCTTTCTTTCCTTTTCTCTTCAGCACTGTTGTTGGGGGAAAGCTCCTGAGCCACAGTGCCAACAATGCAGCAGCCTAGGTGAGTTGGCAACATCGTGGAACAGTGCTGATTGCAACAGACATTGATTTGGAGCCTGGCATCACCAGTCTGCTGACCTTGGGCCTCTCTAACACAGGTGAGTCTGGACAGGGACTAGCTGTCTATCAACCTGGCTTTCACTCCTCCTGCAGGCTCCAAGTGCTAAGAGCTGTCTTGCAGGTGGGGAGTATTCCTATTACCATAAAGCTCCAATTAGAGAGCCTCCCAGTTGGCCATCTGATCTCTTTATGAGGGCTGCTGATGGAGGCCAAGTTCTGCCCCTGATCTGCATATCCACTCACGCTGAAGATAGAAGGACTCCAGAAAAGAGATTTGGGGAAAAGATTCTTTCCAATTAGTTTGGTACCTGAGGATTACTGGCAGAAGCAGCTTCTGGTGTGGGAAGGATTAGAAATTAGTAAGCAGAGCACTGTGCAGTTGTACTAGCAAACGAATGGTTTTCCTCTTTCTAAAATCATGATTCAGATGTGGAGTAATATGAGGCAGCTGAGATGTTTTTTTTTCTTTTGTTCAGATGGTCTCAGGAAAATGCCAGGGAGACTGGCTAGAAGGCATCCGAGTGCCTAGACAAGGACCAGCTTATCAGACCCTCTGTGCCTCTCTCTCACAATAAAAAAGGTAATATCCTTTATACAGTAGGATACTGTATAAACTATGGACAATTGAAGATACTTTTTTAATGAAATAAGTTCCTTCCTGAAGCTTCAAGACCCTGGATTCTAAAATGTGGCCCCTGGTAACTCAAAAGCAAGTGGTTTACTTTACAGCTGATTAAATATCTACATGAGCCTACATACATTTTATCTTTAAACATGATAAAGTAAAATATAATAAGATTAAGCACAAACTATTATAGTGAAGCTGAACTTAGCAACCCAACATGAGGAAAAGAGTCCCAAGAGCAGGCACGTAAATCAGAGACCCACTTGTTCTCACAGTCAGGAATCCCTTACAAATACAAAGCTTAAAGTCTATTGTATATACACAGAGGACATGGTGAAGACCCATGTAGGCCCTTGTTTGCTGTCTCAGTCTCTGTGAATTCATTTGAGCCTTGTTTAGTTGATTCAGAGGCTCTTGCTCTCTGGTGTGTCCCACCTGTTCTGGTTCTTGTAATCTTTCAGCTTCCTCTTCCAAAAAATTTTCTAAGTTCTGAGGGGAGGGATTTGATGGAGACCTCACATTTAGACTCTATCCAAATAATATCTGGCTGTGAAACTCTAGATCTGTTCTCATCTGCTGCCAGATGGGGAGCAGGGATAGTCACCACAGGTTTTCTGCTACAGAGCTAGCAATTAGACTGCAGGATTTGATCTTAGGGAACAGAGCCTTATATCCATTTTCAATGACATTAGTGCAGTGTATGAAAAAAGTATGCAAAAGAGGTGATGATGGGTATGGTCCTTCCACACACATCACAGTGACTGTCACTTAGAAACTGGTGAATGAAGCTCTTCTTCGCTATACTACAGTCCAAATGTGTCCAGTGAAACAGTTAACCCAGAGTAGAAAAAAAAAAAAAGAAAACTATCAAGCCCCAGATTTTATCACATGTGTGCATGGAGAATAAAATCTTCCCTGAGTATGGGGTCACTTTGATTTTTTCAGTGCCTCATAAAGCAGCACATATCTTGGCCAGGACAAAAGGAGACAGATGTCAGTTCTGAAGAAGTTGTAGAAAGGACTTTGAACACAGGAAAGGAATTCAGCTGAGTCTCTGATTGTCTCAAATATCAAAACTAGAGTTTTATACACTCAGTTTGGAAGATAAAGACAATGAAAAGTGGGACTCTTATACACTGAGTTCATCTTCTGATCCTTCTCTTTTGCTGCCTACAGGTTCTCAACATAAAATCTAATGTTCTGTGTGGAAACTGGAAGAAAGCACATTGGATTAAATGAACCTTAAGTACTGTCTGAAAGATCCTCAACCTAAGGTCAGAAACCTAATTATTGTCCCCACCAGGAACTCCCTACAGGAAACAAATAACTCTAACTTCTATGAAAATATTTAAAACAAAGTAGTTTTCTCGTTCATCTGTGGGCAGTTGATTTGTGTGATAATCTAATCTTCAAGTCAGGAAGTGACTGTATTTAGAGTTTGGGGGTTAAGAGAGTGGATTAAACAAAACCTGCATGTTCAGAGACGGTTAAAAATGAGTTAACAGTTATCTGAAAAGACAGTGTGATGTAGGCCAGTAAGTGAATGTCAAAACTGTCAGGCAGCCTACTGGTCACTCTTTCTCAATTAATGTAAATATGAAGTAAACAAACCATTTGTTCTCATGGTCCAGAACAGCAGTGATGACATGGTGACTTTAGAATGCCCTGTGGTAACATTTAGGTGACACAGCTGATCAGGGTAAGACATAAACTTTGCTATCATTCTAATGCTTGCTAATTAACACTGCTGATGGCATGATTTCTCACATATTCCTTCTGTTTTGTTTAATCCTAGCGCATGTCTGACAGAGGAAAGGTCACAGCTTTCATTAGAAAACCCCAAGCAAGGCCTGAGAGCAGGAGGTTTTAATAAGATGATTTTTGCCCATCTAAGCTCCCACTGTGCTGGCATAGGTACCCATGTTGTAATTTCCTAAGTCTTCTGTTGGCATCAACTAGGGAATTCCACTGAAGAGGTCTTTGAGGGAGATAGAAAAGCATGGATCACCATGAAAAGACAAGTTCTTCCATCTGAACGATGCACCTCACTTTTTGGTAGGACAACATTTGGTGTGTTTCTAATGTTCCAAAATGAAGTTAAAGTTAGTATTCATTTTTGTTTCAATCCATTTATCTGATGATAAATTTTAAAAGATAACCCATTATAAAAATAACTGATCACTACCATTGGCATATGGAAAGACTAATAGAAACACAAAAGGAGTCAAGGATGGAGAGGCTTTCTCCATGTGAAGGTACATAAAGTAAAAATGAGCATGGTGACATTGTTGTGTGACATCACTGTCAGCATAGAACAAGCTGACAGGGAGAGTTTGAAGCTGTCAATTCCAGTGTGTGCATTCAATTTTGCTGTTAGATAAACATACAGAGTACACAGTTTGACTCAGCTCATAATGCTTCATAATAGGTGAGCGTAAGACCACCTTGAGGGCCAGAAAATCCCCTCCAGTGACTACTCTGGATTAGTAACCATTGTTTTGGTTTGGACTGAATATTTACTTCTGTATTTTTTGTTTTTTTTCCTCTAAGCTACATCTGTAAATACCCCAGTTTGCTTCACATTCATCTTAAAATTCACACAGGTAGAATGACATGGTGAGAGCTCCTTTGTGTCTGACATGTGTTCTGCATATCCAGCATTTGTCGTGGAAATCAGCCAAGCTCACCATCAATAGTTTTTCCCTCTTCTGCCTCTCTAGACATCAAACCAATAGGGCCATGGCCCTAGGTTGTCTCCTTTCTCTCTGTCTCCTTTCCCTCCCTCCTCTCTCTCACATACATACATGCACATATATACCAAAACAGGTATGCACTGTAAATGACAGCGTTACCACAAAATGCATAGTGTGGCTCAAAACTTCATGGATGTAAGACTCTTGTAAAGCAGGAAGGAGCAAATGGAGTTATAGAGATTCAAAACCTTGGCACAATGGCAAATGGCTTGAAAGCAGACTCCACTGGTCAGTTAAACACCAGTGCAGCAGACCAGACTGATACCTTCTGCTGGTCAGAGCCTGTGGCCATATGGGATTCTGGTGACAGTGGATGCATTATTGAACAGGAAGACAGAAAGGCCGAAGAAACTGTGGCTGTAGTAGGGTGCCTTTTCTTGCAGTTTAGGCTGGCCCTTTAATATACTTGTGTCTTGACTTTGGAATTTGGACACACTGGGTAATATATATATATGTGTGTGTGTATGTATGTATATATGTATATATACATATATATGTGTCGTGTATGTATATATGTGTATATATACATATACATATATGTTTATATATATATGAGAATTAAGTTAATACTTTTGTTCTTTTCAATGTACACCTGCATGAAAGCATGGGGCTAAAGGAAGGGGCAGGTACTTTGGTATTAGGAGAGTTACATGGCACCCAGAGGTCATCCTCTGAGTATATGAGCAAGGGTAGGAAGTAACTCACAAAATACCCAGCAGAATTTTCAGCCCCATGTGCCTAAATCATTGCTACTTGCTGGAAGTCGTAGACTGTCAGTATAAACATTATGAAGTAAATATTGTGCACAATGGGGAGGGAATTAGCTGTGCAATTCCCATTAATGCTAATGAGACGTTGGAGGTTAATTTCCCGTGCCTTGTGCTGAATATTTGCCCCAATTAGTTATGTCAGGCTTATACCACTCTCCAACCAAGTTTTCACTTTGGGGAAGGGCGTAATTGTCCTCATGGTTTCTTTCAGTTTCAGATGGGGAGGGCAAGAAAGACTGAAGTCGTCAAATTGCTTCTCCGGATGAACAGCCTCTGAGAAACTAGCACTTTGCCAAAAACTTCGGAAAGCACAACCCCTTGGAAATCATGGATTTCATTAGTGAGCTACCTGCTGAGGCATTCTCGTATAGGGGACGGGTTTATTTTAGTTTATTTATTTTACTCTGAAGAATAATTTCATCTCTAATCTCATTAGACCTACAGTTTGGTTTAGCATCCCTATTACTTCCATGATGACACTCCAGATAGTAGGAAATTAGAGGAGATATCGGAGTGATCTGTATAGCGGTGAGTTCGATGGATCTGCCCATAAGCAGATTTATTTTTGCTCAAGACATAGTTTTCTTTTTTGTTGCAAATCGGTGTGTGTATATCTCATTTATGGAGACTCTTCACATCTGCCTCACATATTACAGAGATTTCTCTTCTTTTTCCTGCTGGGCTGGAGGCTCAAAAATGTTGGGGCAGAGTTTGTGTGTCTTTACCTTCTCTGCTAATTTTGGATAAAGAATTAGATACTGAAAGACAGTTGAATCAACACCATATACAAATATTTATAAATGTGGCTGCATAAGTTAAGAACTGTGGAAATAATATATAAAATATAAAACTTTGTATGAGTACTTCATTTGTAGCAAACAGAATTTCATATATATTTGCTCATTTGGTCTGCAGTTCAGCCTCTTGAATCAAGTACCCTGTTAGGTCCCTGTCAGTCAAATTAATACACTTCCCATCACAGCATCAACATCTTCAAAGTCTTAAGGTTTTAACTTTAATATATATATGAATTATTTTGAGAGTAATTCCTAGAAAGATAAAAAGCATTTTGAAATAAAGATTGGAGAATAAGAGGGGTCTCTGCAGCATGCTTTTATAAAAGATACAGGGAAATGATGAGGAATAAAATCCACCTCTGGACTTGATCCGGGTGGCTTTGGAGGGGTCAGCAAGGTCTGGAGCGAAGGATGCTGTAGCATGTGCTCTGGAATGAGGACTGTGCCAGCCTGGGTACTGGAGAAAGGAGAGCAATAAGAAGATGGGCAGTCAAGGGAATGAGGACTGTGCTGCCCTGGGATTGGGAATGAGGAGGAAGGCTATAAAGGATGATTCATAGGTACCGTCAGGCCCTTATTCATTTCTTATTCTAATATTTCTTTTATTTTCATGTGTGTGTGTGTGTGTGTGTGTGTGTGTGTGTGTGTGTGTGTGTGTGTGTGTGTGTGTGTAGGGGTTACCTTTATAGGTCAGAAGAGAGAGTTTGGTCCACTGAAACTATAGATTTTGGTTTGTGGGCTCCCTGACATGGGTGTTGGAAATGGATCACTGGTCCCCTACAAAAGTGACAAGTGTTTGTAATAGCAGGAACATCCAGTGCTATTCTTCCAGATGTTTTGTTTCACCATCCCATTAGTTCTCCTGATATTTCTCTGGGAAGGGATTGGGGTCTGGTAGACTTGAGAGCACAGCACATGGTCACAAATCTCAAAAAGTGAATAAAAATCCACATTTTGTTTGACAAGCACAGAGGCAATGTCAGACTATTTCAATTACTCATGCTTTCACTAACAAAGCAAGACTCAGGCTAAGCAGTCTCTAGAGATCTGAAAAGAAATACTAAGAAAGCTGCTAAGGAGTACATAGGATAAGCAAGTCTCATACCAAAGTAGAGGGCATCTCTTTACTGTGTAAGCTTTCCCCTACAGCACTGGTTCTCATCCTAAGGGTCGCGACCCCTCTGGCTACCTTCTATATCCAAAAAAATTTATATCACAGTTATGAAGTAGCAACAAAAATAATTTTATACTTGGGTGTTACCACAACATGAGGAACTGAATTAAGGAAGCTGAGAACCACTGCTTTATAGATTCTCCCTAAAGAATAGGGGAATGACTGAATGAGGAAATGAGGGAATGAATGAGTGAGTGAATGAATGAATGAATGGGTTGTTCCAAAGCATATTATGCCACACTGATCTCAGACAATGCTGGCTCTTCTAACTTTTTCTGTTTAAAAGGTTCACTCCCATCTGTTGTTGGACGAAGGTTCTGTGGTGATATTTAAAATAATCATCAGTCTGAATACAAGGCAAGGTCAGTTCGGGCACCCTCTCCTCTACTGCTTAGGGTCTTAGCTAGGATCATCCTTGTGGATTCCTGGGAATTTTTCTAGAGCCAGGTTTCTTACTAACCCCATAATGGCTTCCTCAATCAAGATATCTCTTTCCTTGCTCTCATATCTGTCCTCCCTCCATCTCAACCATCCCATTCCCTTAAGTTCTCCTCAACCCTCCCCTTGTGCCCTCCTCTTCCTCTTCTCCCCTTCCTTCTAACCATTGCCCCCATGCTCCCAATTTTGTCAAGCAATCTTGTCTGGTTCCAATTTCCATGTGGGTCTATATATGTTTTTCTTTGGGTTCATCTTATTTCTTAGCTTCTCTAGGATCACGAACTATAGGCTCAATGTCCTTTGTCTATAGCTAGTATCCACTTATGAGTGAGTACATAACATATTCATTTTGGGGGTTCTGGGCTACCTCACTCAGGATAGTGTTTTCTAGTTCCATCCATTTGCAAGAAAAATTCAAGATGTCATTGGTTTTTTTTTTTTAACCACTGAGTAGTACTCTAATGTGTAAATGTGCCACACTTTCTTTATCCATTCTTCAGTTTACGGGCATCTATTTTGTTTCCAGGTTCTGGCTATTACAAATAATGCTACTATGAACATAGTTGAACAAACGCTTTTGTAGTAAGACTGAGCATCTTTTGGGTATATTCCCAAGAGTGGTATTGCTGGATCCTGAGGTAAGTTGATTTCCAATTTTCTGAGAATCTGCCATACTGATTTTGTGTTGAACAAAGGGATGGTCAGAGCACTGGCATCTGCCTTTCCCAAAACCACAAACGGTATCTCAGGAATGTATCCTATATGTCCAGCAGCACAATAAGGGTCACACAATTCATCTTGTTCAGGAGAAACCTTATGATATAAGGGTTATTGTTATCATTATTTTCATATAGACTAGAAGGCACGAACAGTCCTGCTCACAGGAAGTCACTAATGGAAAAAACCTCATATTGAACAAAAGAGATCTAGTTGAACTCCTTTCATTTGTCCTTCCCTCCTTCTAATCTTCAATCTTCTTTCTTCTCTGTTCTTTCATTTCCTCCCTGCTTTCTTCCTTCCTTCCTTCCTTCCTTCCTTCCTTCCTTCCTTCCTGCCTGCCTGCCTGCCTTCCTTTCTTTTTTCATTCCTTCCTCCATTCCTTTTTCCTCCCTCCTTAAAATATATATGTACATACATGTATGTGTAATATATATGTGTATACATACATACATTTATTTATTTATTTATTTATTTATTTATTTATTTATTTATTTATTTATTTCAGTCTGGGATCCATAAGAAATAAGCACTGTACTATTGAGCTGAGTCCCTAGGCCATCATTTGTTTTCCATGCTAGATGTCCTTACAATCTTACCACTTCATTCCTGCCTTAATCAATAAACATCATCAATTTCTAATAATGACTACTCATTCACATAAGTATTCAGTGGCACTCTTCAACAAGAAATGCTCATAAATGAATATTATATGAAAGGGTAAATGGAAGGAGGTCCAGAGAGCTTCCCTTAGGTACTGGTTCGTCATGTTTTGCCCCAATCTTCAGCCTCTTCATCAACCTGTGAAGGTCCAACTACAATTTGAAAGAAATCTTTGGAATATAAATTATGTAAAACAATCACCTTGGGGTATTAAACTGAACTGAAGTTTGAATTTAACTGTCCAGCAAATCACTGAAAAGGACTATGGCAATATCTTTAATAGATGATATAAATAACTAAGGCATAAAACTGCCTAGTCTACTTATTTCCATTACAAGTATTCCCTCCTGCCATCAGACCTGATCAGACAGACACACAAGCCCTGCAGATTATGTTTCCTAAACTCCTGTTTTTCCTAAGCTTCCCACCTTCTTCTACACCACCCAAACCAATTTGTTTGGATTCTCGCTGAGATTCATTTCTGAAAGGTCAGGAGTGGCAGGAACCCTGCAATATGCATAGCACACTCAGATCACCAAGTCATAAACCCACACGTTGGCCGCCAACCCAGACTGGTGTGAAGTCATCCAAACGTCTAAATCCATTCCATACCTCACTGTCTGGTCCTGTTTTCACAATCAGGAGCACTGAATCTCTCATGTCTGCCATTCTATCATAAGGGTCGACCTTGAGACCATTTTCCACATCTGCGTTTTTCTCTTAGTCTACAAGAGTAAATGTTAGCATGAATCAGAAATAACCTTTGACTTTCTTCGGCAGAGTATGCAAAATGCCGTGGAAAACAGTCCACACATGTAGTGAGTGGGGTGCAGAATCAGTGACATTTGGAGATACAGAGATTTAGTCTTGTCACCCCCCCATGTACTTTCCAAGACTTTCCAGCTTATTTTGCACCACTGAATGGTTCTTTCCAGTGCCCAGCTGTAAAATGTACATGACTGAAGAACTTTCACACTCTCCAGTTTTTGTTTCATTTTCTTCACGTCCTCCAAGTACCTGCTAGATACTTAAAGATTCCCCTCATCAAGTATGACTGCTCTCTACAGTCTAAATCACTTTCTGCCTCCTCCACTTTCTGACATTCCAATATCCCCACATTCAGCTCCTGGGTTCTTTCATCCCATAATTATTCTAGCCTTTGAAGACATTTCTCATCTCCAAGAGGTCATTGTGGTGTACTTGCCCAATAGATAAATACTTATCATTTGTATGTGTGGAGGGTGGTGGTTGTGTAGGTATACATGTGTACAGGTGGGTATGTATATGTGAATGTGTGTATGAAACCCAGAGTTCCACTCAAACTGTGGTTCCCCAGGACCTTCCCATCTTTGTTTCTGAGACAAAGTGTCACACTGGCCTAGAATTCACCTAGTAGGCTAGGTTGGCTGTCCAATGTGCCCTATTTGTCTATACTCTCAGCTCTGGAATTACAGGCTTATATCATCATATCCACGCTTTAGGTGGGGTTTTGGGATCACCGTTAGGTGCTCATGCTGATATTGTGAGCACTTTATAGACTGAGCCAGCCATCTCCTCATCCCGCTGCTTATCAGTTTTATCACCCTCATTATTTTCCTTTTCCATTAAATTCCTTGACAGAAGTCAAACACTTTCTGGTTTTGTGTGTTTTGTGTTTCCTTATAACGCAGTACCTTTCTTTTCCTAGAAACAAACTGAATAAGCATTTACCAACTCAGACAACTAATGTCCTAATCACTAAGGCACCCAATTAAAAAACAATGGGTCATATCAGTGAAGACAGGAGGAGAAATCCGGAGGATGCTTTCTACGATGTTTCACGTAGGGCGTCCTATGAAAGACTACCTAAATTTTTCAGAGAAGAAAAATAGGATATACCCCAGAAGGGCAAGCTGACTACTTTGGATTTCTACAGATAAAGATTTTATATAAAAAAATAACATTTCTAAGGAAATTTAAATGATTTGATTTGCAATTCCACAATTAGAAACAGCTTACAGTTTTGGGTAACATTATTTTCTGATAACATATGGTCTATCAGTCAGTTCAAAGAAATGTGTAAAATTTGACAATTTCCTTCTGGATGGCTTCCCTTTCTGAACCATGATGTGTCTTGGTCCCTGAGGCCCCTCCCTTTCTGTAGGCTTGTAGATAAGCACTTCTGTGGATACTCCTGCCTTCTTTGTGGCTTCCAATGTGTATGATTTTGTTTCCAACTGAATTTCAACTTCCTTTCTGAGAGAAACTTTTTCATCTTCAAAAACCCTAGTTCAGAAAGCATGTAACAATGCAGACAGCATGTAAGACTTTGCTTACTAAATTTCATCCATTCCAAATATCACGACAAACTCCATCTCCAAAGCCCACTAACTTTTAAGAAGGAAGCATGTGACAAAGCACCAATCAAAACAGCAATTCCTTCTGTAAACCATGCCGCACAGTAGAGCATGATGATTTGAAATTCTGAGACAGAAAAAAAGCCTGCACACTCAGGAACAAGGCTCACCTCCCACATTGAGACATCCAGATACTGATGGAAGGCTAATTCCTGTCCTTGGATGTTCCAGAACACCTTCTGTTGTGCTAAGCTAAATGAAAACCCATGAATAAAACTTGACCCTAACAATTTATCTAACAATATGGTTGCATTATATTCCTTCAAATCCTTTAATTTGTAAAAAGTCCCGAAGTCAGTGAACCAAGCTAATACCAGTGCTCTTCTTATGCTAATATAACTTGGATGGATGTTTATGGACTAGGAACTTCTTTGTCCAGAATTTTTCTAATCAGCTAAGGACAAATGGAGAAAGCAAATCCTCAAAGCAGGAAAGGACAAGACCACTGAGCTATGACTCAAAAGGTAGTGAGGAAAAGTTAAGCAGCATTATACTGCTGAGGTTTCTGTCTCACTCAGAAATGCATTCTTCAGAGACGCTATAGATGCTAGAATTGGGGGTTTGGGGAGATGCCCTGAAGATGACAAAGCTAAAAGCCATCTGCCAGCAGCCCTGTAACTTAAATTTTGCTACATCTCACCTCAAGTGTCAATTGCTTGTATCATTTTTGGGTTTGTCTAATGTAATGAAACTCTCCATAAGCATTCAGAAAATCTTTTTAAATTGCTGGAATTGGAGAGATTGTTTAGTATTTAAAGCACTTGCCATGCAAGCTTGAGGATCAAAATTTACATTCCCAGAAATCACATACTTACTGCATGAGTATGACTATTAATCCATAATTCCAGCTATGGAAGGCAAAAAGAGGGCATTCTCAGAGCAAGTTGGATACCAAAGCTAGTCACATCATGGTGTCTGGGTTTTATGGAGTGACCCTGACTCATTGGATAAGTTAGAAAATCAATATGATTAAAGATAATCCCCTACATTATGACTTTAGGAATTACATACACACACACACACACACACACATGCACATACATACACACATGCACACATACACTCTCTCTCTCTCTCTCTCTCTCTCTCACACACACACACACACACACACACACACAGAGAGAGAGAGAGAGAGAGAGAGAGAGAGAGAGAGAGAGAAACACTGTGTGTGTGTCAGTACTGGAGAGAGAAATTTTCTAATCCATAAACTGGAAACCAATGTAACCTCATCCTAATAACACATTTCGGAAGCTGAGTTTGTTGAAGATATCGCTTGTACCTGGGAATGATGACATTGTACCTGGATACTAACCTCTCCCTTACTACCTTCAGGTGTACACCTGAACTGCTCTGAGTAAATAAATCATACGGTGCAATTGCCTTCCTCTTCAAATCTGATTTTATACTTTATAATTCTCGCTGTTAGGAAAATATTCCCTAAAATATGTCTGCTTCCACGATGAAACTTAATTTTTTTCTTCTCATTTTTATATTCATAAGAAATGGAAAACCTATTTCCCTTGCAGGACTGTTTGTACCACAGCTCAGAATAGAAAAACACTTCTGTATTCACAGGATATAAGAGCGGAGTATTCACAAAAAAAATTAAAGTAAAATGAAATAAAGGAAAAAACAGGAGAGAACATCAGTGTCCAAGGGAGAAGGCAAATGGCTCCGGTTTGGCCTATTTCTGCCTGTTTTGAGGGAAAGACCCTTTCATGAAAAGTCTGAGAGATCTATCCAATAGCCAACACTTGCACTCTGCAGCATGCTTCTGATGGTGTAAGTAGACTCTCAGTGAAACCAGTAAGATCCTTCTCTCCTCCATTCACAGAGGATATTTAGCCAGTCTCTAAAGGCAACTGTAGGCCATCTAGCATGAGAAGGAAAGCATACAGGGTGAAGCAGAGATGTCCAGGAAACATGGACCACAGTGCTACAGTTCTTAGATGCATCGAAGTTCTTCTGAATCATGTTTATTTAGTTTGCTTTCAAGCCAACCAATCCACCACTTTTTCTCTCAATGAAAACAGACATATATTGCTCATTACTCAGTAATTGGTTTTGGATTTGCAGAGTGTTGGGATCAGGTGAGCAAGATAGATCACAACTACAATATCACTGAAGAAGAGCTCAGAAAGTTTTGAAACATTTGGACTGAAAAAGCATAAGGTATGTGACACATGATGCCAATGGGCATGCATCTAAGCATCATGCACCATGTACCTCAGTCAAAGTATTAATGTGCCTAAAGAAAGGAGCGTGTGGAACTGAATGTTTTTGAGGGGAACTCTATCAGTTATTTTCCTTATTGCTGACAAAACACCTGGCAAAAGGAATTTAAAGAAGGAAGGACTGGCTCCTCACAGTCTCAGGGCACAGTCAGTCACAGCATCGAGAATGTGAAGCAGCTGCTCACTTTACATCCGTAGTCAGGAAGCAGCGAGAGATGAATGCTTATGCTCAACTCACTCCCTTTTTGTATTCAGTCTAGGAGCACAGCTTGTGCAATGGTGCCTTCCACAGTTGAGGTGGGTCCTCTAGTCTCAGTTAACCTGTTCTGTGCCCCCCCTCATAGACAAGTCTAGAAGATAACCTAACCCAGGTGGGACCCAAAGCTTGTCTCTAGGCCATTCTAGAATCTATGAAGTTAATAGTACTAGGCATCACAGGATCTGAAGAATTTGACAATGGCCAAGTCACACAGTCTCACTTGATCATATATAAACATCAATCTCAAAACTTAATCTATATATATACATACACATTTGTTAAAGGAAGACAAAGATGGCCTTTAACATAGTAATGGTTCTTTAGTCTAATGTTCTTGACAATGACATTTCAGCAAAAGAAATGTAAGTCAGATATGGCCACAAAGTAAAGAAAGGTCAGATTCCATTGATTCATGTTTATGTTAGGATCCTTCCTACAGTTCTGGCTCCCCTCTTTCTATCTGGCTTCATAGCCTTCTAAAATCTCAAGCTTTGATTGAAGGACATATGTGCATCCAGGCTAAACAGCACTTCCTCATTCTTCTCATTTCTGACATCTGTGCCTAGAGGTTCTTACTAAAGCAATATCTATCAAAGAAAGCTATGAGTAGAATCATGACAGGCAACTAAGAGTACTGTAATATCCACTAAATGGCTTTCAAAAACAAAAGTTGGACCAAAGGTTGAAGGAAGCTTTGACATTTTTTGGCTATGCAGTCAAAGCATAGATAAGTACTAAGATACCCACAACATGTATAAAAGAAGGATTGAGGGACACATATCAGAGCATCCTGTGTTTCAGTGAGGCCAGGGACTTTCCACAAGATCCCCCCCTCTTAAGTCTTTGGCAAAAGACTTCCCAACAGTTACAGAAACTTTAAAATCAATTAATGTGTTGGCTTCTGAGAAGATATTGTAACCTGTCCAGGGTAATAAAATCAGCAAAGCGCAGCATTACTTTCTTCTATGAGGAGCTTGAATAAATAAGACATTTATAAAAATGAGAGAAAATCTGAAATGAATATCCCAAGAACCACGAAAAAATAAGCTAAGAGAAATTGAATTCTCGTTTGACTCTCTAAGAGATTCGGCAGCGGAGGATTTTATACATAATTTATAAGGAAAATTGTCCCATGCACTCAGGTATACACCATATCAGTTTGTGAGAAAGATTAAGTAAGCTGTCTTCTTTTAATTGAAATCAAGCATAGCTATGGAAGAAAATGAATTCTGACTGAGGGGAAATGCAATGAGTCTGAAGGCATTCAGGAGTTTACAGGAGAATTTTGTCTTTTTCACACCATGTAACTTTGACCTTTCTTATTCCTGGGTAATAGGAAAAGGCCCCAAAGCAATATCTTGCCTCGTGCTAAAACATCCTATTCTTATTTTCTTTCTATCCTAAGGAAAGATGAGCACTAACACAACAAACGCATTTTCAGTGGATGCCCGGGACTAGCCTAGCTCAACTCATTGTCTCCTAAAATGATGACATGGACAGCTCAGCCATCACTATTTTTCACCCCAGTTCCTTAGGTTACAGATACCACCACACCAATAATCTAATTCCCATGAAGATACTGGGGAGTCCCTCACGGTCTCAAATTAAAAGGTTTCAAGAAGCTGGATGAGAAAAAGGAGAAGAATTGAAGAGCAACTACAGCCCCAGTGCCAGAATTTAGCTAGGAAGATTCCATGATAACCAAGAATCAACATCCACAGCCTAAGCAGGAAATATGTCACTTCCGATGGTTCCAGATTGTCTTGTATGCTCTACTGTCATTCTTCTGTCTAGGAATACAAATTTGATACGCTTTGGAGCATTTTGAATTCCTTAGGGAGTAGAGGCCTAACACGTTAACTTAAATGCCAGGCTTATCGAGTTCATAACAACATGTTCATATTGGGCATGTAACTGTACCCATTTGCCTTTGGAACCACACAATATCTCTAACAAAGTTACTCCCGTGAAGTCGTTCAGTGTGAATGCTTACAGGAGAGGACAAACAGGAAAAAGAGGCTGAAGGACACCACAGAACATAAGAGCAATAGCTGCTCTTCTAAAGGATCCAGACTAGATAGATTCCCAGTACCAATATGGCAACTTACAACCATCTGTAATTCCAGTTCCAGGGGATCTGATGCCCTCATCTGGTCTCTCTGGGCACCAAGCATGCTCGTGGTGCACATGCCTAAATCTTATCCATCCCTGAACTGCTACTTGAAAAATACTCCCTTGCAATGGAAGTTACCCATGGGTTTCTTGGATAGTTTCAGCACATTCTAGTTGCAAGGAATGAAATGGGTTAAATGGTCCCATTTAAGCTAGTCATAATTTCAGTCTTTCCAATGTGTAGCAAAAGAACATCCCCGTAAGTGCCAGTCTAAGCTTACAATTTTGATCCCCTATGTAATTACTAGAGTCACTCTCACTAAACTCACAGAGAGCAGTGCTTTCTTGTGACTTCAGAGTTGGTGGAAATGAATGACTAAAACCCTGAACTCGCAAGGCCTTTAGAGTTCTGTCCCACAGTGATAATTTTGACAAAGCAAAGATGGGTCAGCAGATTTAGGAAATGGCTCTTATATAATACCAATTGTTATCCTTCCCAATTGTCATCCTTCGTAGAATACTCTATTATCCAGGACACATACATGGTGAAAGAAGAAAAGTCTAGGTTGGACTCTGTTTTTGTTTGTTTGCCTTCAAATGTAAGATAGAGTTTTGATCTGAAATAAAAACTGGTTGGACTTAATGGATATGTGCCACCATACCTGTCTTAGATCCATATTCTCCACTGAAAAAATTCAAATCACTGAACCTGATGGCTCAGGCCTCTAATTCCAGCTCCTCAATGGGATAAAGCTGGGAAATCTTAAACCCATGCCAGCCCACATAGTACAAGTTAACTGGTGGAAAATTAAGAATGAAAAGGTAGATGGTAGCAAGTACATGTAGGTTCTAAATTCAATCTTCAATATAATAATTTATAAAAAGAGGTCAACACGGCTAATAAAATTACATGATGAGGTAAGGTGTTAGTCTAAGTCCATGCTCACTTGAAGATATGGGTACAGGAGAAAGTTTAGCTGCCAACATGCTGACACTCTCTAGATAGATTGTTTCTTCTTTAGTTCCATGCCATGGCACAGGCCTGTAATCTCAGTCACTCTAGAAGCTGAAGAAGGGGGATTGCTGTGACCACAGAAAGGATCAAGGTCAGACTGGGGAAACGAGTAAGACCTTGCCTCAAAAATAAAACAAAGCTAAATAAGTGGTAGAGTTCTTGTTTTATATGTGGAAAGTCTAAGGCTCAATCTCTCCTATCATAAAACAAATACAAAATAAGCAACAAAGAGAGAAAGAAAGCATCAGAAACACAAAGCGCCTGTGCAGATTAAAAGGGGAGTAGCAGCAGCAGTGGACAGGGTTAAAGACAGGATGGTAGACAAAAAGTCCTGAATTTCTTATGCTTTTACACAGCCAGTTGACCCGGAGTTCTGGAAACACCGCCTGCTGCAGGAGGAGCTGCTCTCAGACACCTAGCATAAAAGCCTAGGGAGTTGTGTGTCAGAATTAGAGACTGTGGGATGCAGAGGAATATCAGGGTTTAACCCTGAGCTCCTGGCTTCTCCCCAAAAGCTAAGCCAAGCCATTGGAATATAAGGGACCAGCTTGCAGGTCCCGACTCTCTGCCGCCACACTGGGACTGAAAGAAGGTCAACTATCAAGGTCCCCAGGTAACCTTCATGACTAGGGCAAGATACACTCAAAGCTACAGTAGAATCATTCAAAGAGACACTTAAAAAATGACATCCTGAGCCTCCTAGATTATAGTGAAAGAGGCAAAATGTTGTCTTTTTCTCCTACCCTAACAGCTGAGGTAGGAATTTATTAAATGTGTATAAACTGTTTATGTGAAAGGCTGATGGCACAAATTATACGAAAATGCATTGAAGGGCCTAAACATTGAGCAACAAAGTATAATGAGTAGAGAAAAGTGTATCCTGAAAATACTTAAGTTGTTAGGTCAGGTTGGCAGTGCTTTATGGATAAGCTCCATGAACCCCAGAAGTTTCTCTAAACCTCCATTTTTGCCACTCATTTATCCAATGTGGGCACCCAGGCCCCAGATACAAACCTCCAATTTTATTCCCCTCTCCTTCTAGTCTTCAAGCCATTTATGTAATTACACTCCATAAAATGTTTGATAAAAGATTGTCTCCACTAAAAATGTTTAAAAAGTATTTTTCTTGATCATAAAACTAAAAGGTTACCAACAAAACTACTATGATCCAATGATATCTATTAGGCCCATGTCATAAAACCCAGGTCTTTTGCCAACTTTGCTATTTCTTTGTCATATGATGAAAATGGACTCTCAAGTCATGCATAGACTATATAGAACATGATGCTTGCCTCTCTGATCTGTCTTCAGTAAAAAACAGCACGGGTGCATTGATCCCAAGGGTGTACAAAGAAGTGCTCCGAACTCCTGGGTGTCATGAGCATAGACTGTCATGAGCACAGAAAAAGGCCTTATGAAGTAAAAAAGCCATGGACTTCTGTCAGCATGAGTCTCTCCAGCCAAAAACAATGACAAAAACAATCAGACAGGTTGGCCTTTTCTCTCCTTCTCTCCTCTTCTCCTTTCCTCCCCTTAAATCTTCCCTTATACCCCACATCTTTCTTCTTTTATATATTTATTTCCAAGGTGACAATGGAATTCTGAGCAATGTTGGAAAGGCCTCCAAGTTTGTTATGGACAAGTGCTGTGAACCCTTGAGAGTAACTGGGTCTGACGACAATAAATATCCCACTGAATTTTTGACCAAAAGTTGCTCACATGTAAAGTAGGGGGACTTTCTCAGCCGGTTTTTTTTCTGTATCAATGCACACTTGTTTATTATAGTAAAATCAGGCAATGACCAACAGCACACTGCTTATGGAACACTGTTAAACTTGACTTACAGGATGCCTAGCCCGGACAGCTACAGTTTGCCCCAGAAAGATCAATGGCCACATGAGCCACACCTCAGACCTGATAGTTGCTGCTTTGAAAGGTGGGCTCACATATACGCTCCACCACCCCCACAAAAAAACCCAAGCCCAAAAAAACCCTTGCAACACAACAAATTGCCTTTATTTCAGTATGCATCCATATTTCAACATTTAGTGGTCCTGAACAGAGTGGGGAACATGGCAACGAGCCAGGAGGCCAGGCCCACTGAAAGCTCGTGACACAGAGCTCCTCCAGGTCCCTGCCGAGGGTCTGAGGAGCAGCAAGACTGAAACCTGAGTCCACAGGGTCAGGGCCTCTGTTCCAGCTGTCAGGCTCCACATCAGACCTGAAGGGTGGCCACAGTTTGTAAAAGCAAAGCAATTATGAGAAAAGGAACCGACACAGAACCCCGTGCGCTTAGGACTCTCCGCATGGCCTTTCTCTAGGCGGAATCACCAAGGACCCTGAACGCTGGCAGGTTTGTTGCCTCGTGACTGCTCTGTTCACCTCAAGACCTGAGCTCAAAGTGCATCGACTGATGGTGGCAGCAGGGCTGAGG